>JAVDPK010017210.1:0-13932 GCA_034780415.1 Cichlasoma orientale | reverse complement strand
ATCAGTGCCTCTGTTATTGATCATATCATATGCACATCTGTTAAATACAGAAAATGCCGACTAGAGAAATAATTTTCATCGCTTTGGCGCCCCCCTTGTGCGGCGCCCTAATGCATTGCATATAGTGCATACCCACTTTTTGCTCCAATGGCGCCAAAGATAGGGATTTTCTTTTCTGGATTTCTTTCTTTTTTTTTTTCACTTTGACCCAGTAATAGAAAAAATGTAATCAAGTGATCTAGGGGTTACTGACCATCTTAGGTGGAATATTACAGAAAACGACTACAAACAGACAGACAGACATACCAAAAACAATAACCCGTCACCCCTCCCGGGATGGGCTAATAATGATCACAAAACCTATGAGTTTAAGTTAAATAAATTAAGCAACAATAGTTAAGAAAATCCTAAAATGCAGCCTTTGGTAATAGTAATTTCCTCCTGGAGTTCAACTAATCGACCTGACCCTGGGTGGGTCAACCAGTTCAGTACAGACTGGAAAATGGGACTTCCATAATTTTATAGGTCAGACTTTTCAGTTATCTGGTTATGCACAGGATTTGTTCTTCATAAAATTCATTTATTTAAAGCCCCTTTGCATCAAATATAATAATAAATCTGCTCCCTTTACATGTGTCCGTGGTCACTTTGTCTAAAATATTACAGTTTAACGACTTAGGCCAACTTTTTCTTCCACCAGTCTCTAAAAATCAGTGTGAGATTTGAAATGTTTCACATTTTTACTTCTGCCTAATCAAAGCTGTAATTTAAATTCTCAGCTCTGCCAAGTTTAACACAACAAAAATGAAGAACAGGGATGTCCAGTGGTAGAAAAAAATAACAATTCCACTGCTTTTAGATGCAGAAACCCTCAATTTCCATGAACAAATGAACGACTCTGGTCCTGCCAGTGTTTGGAGAGTTTGTGTTGTCTTGAATTTTACCAGCATAAAATCACCTGCGTTGGTCTCCGAAGTCAGGTCAGTTTGATTTACAGGCCAACAGCTCAAACCACAAATTCTTCTCGAGGTGTTTTTATAGTCTGTACAGCGAATACCATCATCTTCGACCCTCGATTTCAACAACGAACAAAATGATGGTTTTGGTATTGGAATAATTTCCACATCAAACCTGCTGCCTTTGCTTTTCTTTCCACTAATTATCTCCATTACACTGTATTAGGATGACAAATGGAGACAAATACACTCAAAGTGTTATGAGCCCGAGCTATTCTCGGCACATTATTTAACTTTTAAAATAAAAGCCAAACTATTCCCCACCGCAGTGCTGTTTTCATTCACTCCTCACTGTTAAGCTAGAAGTTGAAAAGGAGCCACATGCACCTATTAAATACTCAAACCAAATCTAGTGAGCGTCTCTGAGAGACACGGACCCTCTGTAATGATTTTGTAACACCATGGAGATCACATGTCACTGTTACTACAGTTGTTGCTCTGTTTATTTGTGTTGCTCCTCTTCTCCGCGTCTTTATTTTCTTTCCCTCCGCTGTTAAAGGTCGCAAGTTGATTTCCTATTTCTATCTGGAAAACAAGGGCAGCTTTTTCCACTCGGCCACTGCTGTGTGTCGTTAACTGTGCATGCGGACAACGTGAATCATGTTTTTGATACCACCAAGCTGCTTCAGTGAAGTCAATGCTGCCCCCCCCCCTCCCCGCCCCCCAACTTATTGAAAACAGCACCTTGGGTAAGGCGAAGGGACAGCTGCATTTATCGGTCTGTCGCACAATCTGAAATCATAGACTATTGAATAACAAAATTAATAACTTTATTAACGTTGGACTTTCAAAACTATTTCTGTTAGTGTTAAATTGTCTTTACAAACTCAAAGGCCTCAGCATGCTTCCACTGCAGCATGTAAACATTCAGAACTGATCCAGATGTCTACAGTGAAAAACCTGCTGTCAGATTCCACCTGATGCCTCATATTGCTTTGCTGTTGTCTCTCTAATAGCTCCGCAGCTCTGCACTAATTTATGTGCGCATATAAAATCTGAAATTTTTAAAGAAATCACAAGATTGCAAAAAAAAATTTAAAAATGAAATAAAAAATACAGTGTTGAGGTGAAACTTTAGGGAAAAAAAATGCAACATAATGCAGCGGAAGCGCTGGAATTTTGGGAACATGTTGCACCCGAGAAACCAGGATTATGCCTGAGATATTTTACCTGGAATAGTAAAACAGAAACACGGATTTATTCAGGTAACAAACAAAGAAGCTGAGATGGTGAGGAAACAAGACCCACAGCTAATCAGAAACCCAAATAGTGTAGTGACCACATAAACAGCCTGACAGCATGTGCGAATGAATATGCAAGGTGATCTGACAGCAAGTATTCCCAGATGGAGATTCCTTGTGCAGGCGGAAAAATTCCTGTTCCATGAGCCGGTTGCGAGTGAGGTTAGTCATATAAATTTAGGTCTGAGCTAACAGACTAGTTAGGAGGGGGCGCCAAAATCTGGGATATTTCTACAGTAAAAATAAATCACTGTGTACACCTATGGTACTGCTGTGCATCACATATTTACTGTACAACAAGCACTCGTTTAGATGGAAGCGAAACAAATGTTTGGACAAACAATGATTGACAGAGAATCTGTTTGAACTTTGAACTGAAAAGCAAATCAATAGCTGGGCAGCACTGACCATTTCCAAGCTGACCAGTAAAAATATCAGGAATTATATTTTTTACATACCGCATACTGACATTTATGGAGGAGGATGACCACTCTTTTTTTTCTTTAAAGAATAGTCTTTCTCTGCAAAAGCTTTCTCACAATAACTATCCTTTTATTTCCTCGAAGAATGCGCCTTCATATTTGTTAACAAGTCTTTTATTTTAATGTTGCTGTAATCACCTATACTTCTGCCTTGATTCGCCTCCTTTAATGCAAATGAGAAATGCCAAATTACTCATTATTCATATTATTCATGTGTGAGGCGGCTGTGGCTCAGGATGTAAAGCGGGTTGTCTACCTATTCGACCCCTGACTCCTCCAACCTACATGTCGAGGTATCCTTGGGCAGCGTACTGAACTCGGAATTGCCTCCGATGCATTCATGGGAGTATGAGTGTGTGAAAGTACGGTTTAGAGTGCTTAGGTGTAGAAAAAAAGCACTTGTACAAATGTGTGTGTGTGTGTGAATTAGGCTTGTCATAGGAAAGTGCTTTGAGTGCTCAAATTGAGTCAGTACGTCCATCAACATGATCAGCGTAGTTAAGACAACCACCTTCACAGTAAGGACCAGGCTTCATGGTGGTCTCTGTGTCTTAACTAAAGGCTAACTTGCATTTACATATTATAGCAGCTGTAACAGTGGAAAAGGGAGAGCACATGACAGCTAGCCATGAAGCAAACACAGACATAAACAGTAAGCTGGAAGTCATGGTTTAACACATATGTGTTGTACTTAACTAAAATTAAGTCATGAGCCCAAGAAGAGCACCATCCCCTCTTGCACTATATTACCTTGGAGAGGCTCCACCCCCTCATGGGACACTGTATTGGATAAGCAACCAGGAGGGAAGAAGGGAGGGATGGATGGAGATTTTTATTCTTGGACTACAAATAGACCGGCTCTGCATGATTCCTGCTGGCCTTAGAGCAGCTTCTCAGTTCATTCTCTGTCTGAAACAAACAGTTTTACCTCGTCCTCCTATATAATTACAAAAAAGCCTCTGACTGCACTTTAAGGTAGAAAAATGACGTGCCTGATGTTGAAACATCTAATCAAAACAATCAGCCCAAACATTAAATCGCTCACTGTGAAAATGTTATTGCAAAGATACCTGCTTTTACAACAAACAGTATGAATCACGCAGTGATTGTTGGGGTCAGTAAGGGGGAATCAGGCAGGACTCTGAGGAACAGCAGAAATAAAGGTTGAGAGCAGCTGTGCGATGCAACACGTTGGCAGGAAAATTTGTTTCTTTTTTTATAATTTGCGTGAGCTGCAGTGCTGTGAACATAAAGCCAATGTGTGAATGAAAAGTGCGAAAGGTGTTTATGCTGCCAACACGTGTCCGCAGCAGCACATGCTGCTGTCCTCCCGCGACGTCACGGAGCCCTGGACAGGTTTTCACCCCTGGGAGATGGCACAGCAAGTCAGTGACCCAGTCCCGGGGGCCAAAGGCAATAATGCTCTGCACTCGCCTCGCTTTCCACTCAGCTCTCTGCCACAGTGAAGCTGCATGTCGGCTTGCTGGGCTCCTCTTTGGCTGCAGCCTTTATCTAAAAGCTGCCTGCGTTGCCACAATCGATGTGCTTTAAAAGCTGGGTGGAGACTCATCTGTGTCATGCTCTTACAGTCCTGATCAGCCAAAGCTTTACATTGTTCAGAGGTGGAGAGAGGAAGCTGAATAAACCCCACACAACTTGTGAAGAACATTTTAAATTTATAGCCAAGGATTATCTCATTTTTACACATCAAGCTCAGTAAGGTGTTTCAACACCCTGCCTTTCTGCTCAGGACCTCTCCCTAGGGAGGGAATGAGGTCATGCTGTTCAGGAACCAACTCATCTGTCAGGACAATGGACTAGTCGGAACTTCCCAGGGTGCAGTGCTCAGTTGTACCAATCAGATGCCTGGGAATCAGTGCCCATAGTTTCATTGTATTTCCTAAGCAGCCAAAAGGGTATACCAAACCAGCTGATAGCATTAAATGGCTTCCTTCCTTGGCGAGTGCTTAGGGGAAACCAACAAAGAAAAGTTAACACCCAAGAGAGACCCATTTCTCCTTACTGTAACAATAAAATGTGCTGTTAATTATAAGTTTATGGTATTTGATACCAAGGATGAAAAGCTGGTAACACAAGAACAACCATTCACCTTCACCCTGGCAGCAACACTACACCATTATTAAATTCCTAAAGAGAAAAACACGTTGGGATAAAATATCCACGTCTTTCAACATGGTCACAGTGTCGTCCCGCAGGATCACAGCAGTTATGCTATTTATAAAATATATTATAAATAGGCTGCAAATATTATTTGATCCCCTGATGAAATTTTAAGTTTGCTCATTTACAAAGAAATAAACAGTCTCTAATTTTTATGGTAGTTTAATTCTAATGTATAGAGACAGAATATCAACCAAAAAAACAGAGAAAACACATTACATAAAAGTTATAAATTAATTAGCGTGTGGAATAAGTATTTTATCCCCTACAATCCAGCCACCGTTAAGTTATGTACATGTGACGCTGAATATTAGACGGGAAACAAACTCAGAGTGCGTAACATTTGCAGAGAGATGATGATATACAAAAAAATCAAAAGAATTGGGATTTATAATAAATCTGATTTACAGACACATAGATGTTAATAATCGCTGTATATGTGTATCTTTTAGATACAATTCAATTCAGTTTTATTTGTATAGCGCCAAATCACAACAAACAGTCACCTCAAGGCACTTTGTATTGCAGGTAAAGACCCTACAATAGTACAGAGAAAACCCAGCAGCCAAAACGACCCCCTATGAGCAAGCACTTGGTGACAGTGGGAAGGAAAAACTCCCTTTTAACAGGAAGAAACCTCCAGCAGAACCAGGCTCAGGGAGGGGCAGTCATCTGCCGTGACCGGTTGGGGCTGAGGGGAGAGAGACAGGACAAAAGACACACTGTGGAAGAAAGACAGTGATTAATAATAACTAATAGAGTCTGTAGTTGTGAGTCAAATTCAAACACTGAGACCAGTCTGATGGCTGTGTATTGTCTCCAAGAGAGTCCTAGCCTACTCCAACCCTTCCTGGCTATAAAAGCTGGCCTAGAGGAACTACACATTCTCTCTCTCTCTCACTCCACCAGGCATCATTAGTTTATTTTCAATAGATTATCGTTGATTCTGTCCTTGTCACATACCTTCAGCAAGTTTGTGCTAGAAAAGACAACAACGCACCCGACCGTTTTTTGACCCGACCTCTAACTGACTCTAACTGGAGCCTCGAAAAATTGGCCAGCTATTTATCTCAAGCAGAACAGCCCGCCAGTCTTTGTTCAGACAAAGCAGAACTTAGTCTTATGCATGCAGATGTGATTCCTTTGGACAAGCTGGTGAAACTGTTTCCCTGTTTCCAGTCTCTGTGCTAAGTTAGGCGACTGCTGGCTAGTGGCATGTTTAGCTTACAGATTTGAGAGCAATATTGATCTTATGTCTTTGATCTTGTGGTAAAAAAAAGTGTAGAAATTTACTCTAGCCAGCCTCTGGTTCATTGCCTGATAGTTTGGGCCACACAATCACCCTCAAAGTTGTGGTCATGTTCTCGCATACTCAGAAACTAATGATCTCCTCTACAGCGTCTTTTAAATCCAGGCCACACTCGCTGGTCACTTGTTATATAGAAATTGAAAACTTCTCTCAGATTGTGTTACATTACAAAAATACTACAAAAAAAACTGTCAAGAGAAAAGATAAAAGTCTTGTGTCAGAGCTGGACAGTCACCAAATCAACTTTTTCTTCCGCTCAGCCTCAGCTGATGTGATTGTGCAGACTGATAATGCCTGAGGTGGATTAGGCTGAAGGTCTAAAGCTTCTCTAAATAGACGCGTTCAGTGTGTCAGCTCTCTCTGTGTGGACTGGCTTTGCTCTCTGACTGCACTGAGGGTGGCCTTTATTGGCATTTGCTTATTTTAGGTGAAAATGTGTCATGTGCAGCATGTTTCATGGGCATATAGGACTGTGTGTAATTTGGTTCTGAATCCAGTTATAGATTAAAAAACAAAGTCTCCAGCCGCTGTTGCATTGTGGATACATGCACCTTCATTACTTTGCTCTCATTAGGTACCGGCTAGAAAACTACTGCAAAATTTTCTCTGTAGCTGGAGACCAAAGATGATTTAAACAGGAAGCATGAACACTGGATACATATTTATAAAGAGGACCTTAAGACCCCTGCAACCCCAAACAAATACTAATCCCGCCCACTTGTCACTAGTTTGCTAACTGTAGCTGCTAACCAATAGTTTGCCTGTATGGGTTCTCGGTCATTTGTAGTCTAAGTTGCTTGAGTGCAAGGAAACTGGACCTTTTTTATATTCTTGAAGAAATCTTATCTAAAAGGCATCTTCAGTTCTAAAAGCTGATGGAGAGGCCCAGGTGTTTAACCTCTAGTGGGGTTATCACCTTGGAGGTGGTTCTGATAAACCAGGACATGTAATGACATGTTTGTGTCATTGCCCCTCCCCACCATCATGTAAGCTGTTAAGATCATAAGGTTTGAGGTGTGAATAGCGGTTACATCACCTGGGAAGGGACTGCAGGGTGGCTGACAGTTGTTGTCATAGGCCACCACTTCAACATTCATCATTCCAGTTGGACCTAGATGGCCTCCTTTACTCCTCTCTCAAACCATTGGTCTTTTCTCTCCAAAATGTGAATGTTTGTATCCTTAAAAGATTGTCCTTCTCATTTAAGTACAAACATACGGCTGAGCTGTGCCCCAATGAACTGGCTCTCCTGTGTTGCATCATGTATCTGTGGAGTGGTTGTTTGGTCTCTCTCTCATGTATAGATCCAAGCATTTCTCACTGCGTTCCACAGCAGACACCATTGCTCAGCTTATGCTGACGTGTTTTGTCCCTTGGCGGTTTTTGTTGGCGGTTTCCGTGTCCATTTCCATTGTGGATAAACCACGATATAAATTATATCATCCACTGATGTCTTTGTCAACTTTACAGCTAACACTTACCAACGCAACAGGAAGATGGATTTGAGTGATATGTAAAAAAACAAAAAACAAAAAGAATGTCCAAGTGGCCATCATCAGACCAACTTCTAGAATTACCAATATATTTGTGGGTGTGTGTAGCACCTGCACGGGGCTGAAGTCTCCAAATACCAAATTTCCCCCCCACAGTGGCTTTTCTATCCAGTGAAGCTAGACAGGAAATGGGGGAAGACATGCGGGCAGATTGGCGACAGACCGGGATTCGAGCCTGCGCCACCTGCGCCGCAGCGTGGCATATGCACGTGGTTGCCTGCTCCACCACTGAGCCAACCGGGTGCCCCCAAATACCAAATTTTAAGACATACAATAAAGAAGAAGGAAAAGATTAACAATGAAAACACATTTTTTGGATCATTTTACACCAGAAGAGACCAGCAAGCCACAGGACCTATAGAAACTATAGATTGATAGGATGTCCATACAGGAAGCAACTAGCAGCTACATGGCGACCAGATACCTTCAAAAGCCGATGCCATTCAGCAATAACCACAGGAAAAGTGAAGTGGGCGGGTCCCAAGTTCAATTTTTCTCAACTTCCTGGAGACTGATTGAAGTGGCTACCAGAGAGAGCGAAAGTTGACAGGGTGGTAACTACCTTACAGGGTTACCTAGGCAACTGGAGCCTGGAGCCTAGCAACCAACTGTCAGCTAAAAAGTGACTCACTTCCTGTGCGGATGACCCTCAGTTCCATAATATTCAAGAGAAGGCCAACATCTCCAAATGTGAATATTTCCACAAAAAAAAAAAAGAAAAAAAAAAAGGGACAAATTAAAATGGATTCATATAAACAGCACTGCATGACCTCAGAAAAACATTCAAATCCCATTTTGGACCAACTTCAGTTCTTAGTTCCTGCTTTGAATTACACTTTCCACATTAATTATTAGCAAGGAGGGTGTTTAATACTTCAAGCAAAATAAAATGACGAAAATCCAAATAAATTGAGGTCAAAACAAATAAGAGGTGATAAACTCGGTCAGTCACCAAAACCGATCTGTGTAATTGACCAACCTCACTGGCCTGATGTTCACATGCAGCCCGAAGTGTAAACTGGACACTTCTTTCGTTAACTTGTTACTTCGGGATGTTGTGCTGGATTCCACATTCTTGGCCTTGTTACACACACACACACAGTTTTCAAATTTGGACTTTTTCAGCAAGACGCATTCAGGAGGCTGCCATCATGTTTTATAGTGTGTGGAACATGTCCCCATTTTCTCATTTAGAGGCACGTGCAAGGCCTGTGAGCCCACAGGTGTCTACAGACAGGCTCCCCTGAGACCAATGTCTCTCCAACACAACATCTATGGCAGAGATTCAGCAATACCGCAGATCAGAATATTGGGACTGCTTGCATACAGGACTCTATACACTCCAACCCCACCTCCCTGACCGCAGTCTCTGCAGCTGTCAACTGTCGACTCCACCACTGACATTCCAGCTGCATCTCATTTGGCTGCTCTCGCCTCCTTTTGTAAATTTTATTATTATTTTTAATCATAACTATTTCCTCTTGCGGTCATGTTAATATCTGGAAATACACTCCGGCAGCGTCAGATCGCTCAAAAGTGTTTGCGTGGTGTGTGATTAAGGGTGCCTGGCGAGCCTGAAGTCGAGCTTTCGCGTGGGTAGGCAGAGGCAGGAGCAGTGGCAAGACTTTCCAGGAATATCTCAAATAAATCAGGTGTGATAGCTGGATGGAAAAAACGGCCCATTTTCCATGTTCACTTTCCAAACATTCCTTCTACCAGGAAATCCAAGGTTTAACACCTTTTGTCACAGAGCAGTCCTGTTGGTGTTTTGAACAGAGGATGAGAAAAAAGGACTTGGTCTTTGAGCATAAACATCTTTTTCCAAGGTTTGTTTGTTGTATTTTCCCAGGCAACAACAGAATCATCCGTTTATGTACCTCCGTCATGCTATCAGCCACCCCCATCCCACCCCCACCCCTCTATTATTGCCCTCATCCAGCCAAAGCTTTTCCAATACATTCTCAACAACACTCTTTGAGTAATTGTCGCGGTCAAAGCGGCAGGCCAGATATCCAAACAGGAAAAAGTGCTGAAACTATTCCGATCAAGTGAGACGGGATGATGGAAAACAAGGCAAGAGGAGACATGGAAGGAGGGTTAGGAAGTGCACTTTTGAAGTTGCTGCTTGTTTTGATAGCAGTGATTAAAAATGGACAGCTGAAGACACGTCCAAAGTCACAAACTCACCTTGATTTTATCACAGTCCACATTTAATCCTCGGGAATTATTTTTAGCTCAGTGCACCGGTGGTATCAGAGGTCTCCCGGTGACTGGACTCAGCTGTGTGGGATTATGCTGAGGTAAGACACAGAGGTCTTTGCATGCAGATGGGCCCAGAGTGCAGTCATGCAGAGGTCTCTGCATCCACACTGGGGCTGCTTCCATCAGAGGTTGCGCATGTCTTTGGCCTGTCACACAGTGTTGATGTTTGCATGGAGAAAATGTAAATGGAGTGTAATTTTTGGATGATGAATCTCTCCTCTGTCTCGCTCCTTTCTGTCATCTGTTGCCAGTGGTATCGATTCTGAAAATGAGTAAATATTGTCTTGTGAGGCATTACAGAGGGAAGTGGATTAGATCATTTTCCTTTCATGACACTCCTTCGTGTCTCAGTGCACTTGACTGTTCATTCCTTTGATACGAAGCAAATGGGAAATATGTTTTTTTTTTCTTTTTTCAGGTTTGGTTGTCATGGGAAACATTTTAGGAACGGTGGGAGTAAAGCAGAGCATCTAAACCTCAGGGCTGCCAGTTGTGAAGTGGCATTTCCATTCCCTGACTCAATGTTCATGTTTGCATTTTCTTGGTGGCAAGAGATTTGGGGAGTGGGTGTTTTCGTTTGTTTTGCACCAACCAAGTGCTGAAAAAAAGAAGACTAAAGTGCCAAAAACCACTGGAATGGCCACTTGGAGATATTCAAAACACTGAACATTCACAACACACCATTCACATTAAGCTTATGTTTACCAGAGCGGCATACTATGAAGGAAGCTCAACGCAGCCAGGCTTTCTTTGTGTTAGCTGGTCAGACAAGTGCTGCCTATTCCAATCAGAGATGTAATCAGATGATGAGAAAATGACGATAAAGAACAAAAAATATACAGTTCCAGTCAAAGGTCTGGACACATTCACCCATTGATATGAATGGATGAGTGTGTCCAAACTTTCAACCAGTAGTAACTTGCAACACTGTTGCAAATAAGACAAAAGATTAATGCTGCAGAAAAGCGCCGATTTGGGAAATTTAAACTCTATGATTGTCTCATAGCCTAATAAAGGAGATTAGCTTGTGGGCAGAAAAATTAATTTTATTGATTGAAGAGATATTCTTAGTGTGTGTCCTGTGTTCTAATAGCTGCAATGATAGCAGTTAAAAAAAAAAAAGACTTAGAATCAAGTATAAAAACACTTATGTATTTTCTGCATCATCAGATGAATACATGCAAAATTCCAGTGACAATGCACTGCACAGTTTGCGCTGATTTAACTTTACAGCTGGAATTGACTTGTAACGTCAGTAAGGTATGATTTCACAGCTTACATTACACATACACACCCCTCTGGATCTCGATACTTCTGTAATTGTATCATTGCTTGTTGTAGAACTTGTGCAAGATATTGTAAACACCAAGACCGTGTTGACACATGTTTCTGTGATGTCGACGGCCAATTCTTGTTAAACTGCATCAAATAAATATCGACATCATTTGTTTCGACCTTGATCTTTTATTAAATATTATAATGGATATTATATTAACTCTGTGTTTAACACAAACAAGACAAATGAACACAGTGAATACAAATATAGGACTCTGCCCTCTTGACCTGACCATACGTTAATATTGTCAAACTACATAAAAAGGACATCATCCTGTTTTTGAAGCCTCCAGCGGAGCATTTCCACCATTGCCATGTTAGTTTTTAATAATGCAGGTCATGAGCAAGGGGTGGAATGGTGAAGAAATTGAGTGATACTGCGCGCTGATAGGCCTGCAGCCTGGTGGTAGAAGATAGCTGATATAATTTACACAATGAAGAAAATTTCAAAAGGACTTGAAACTGGCAAGTGAGATGATAACATCATCAGGAAAGTGTTTAGAGAGCTGTGTTTGCTGCTTCAGTGTTTTTAGATCTTTTTTCAAATGGTTCTATGTATACTGAAGTATGATGACAATCATTTCATAAGTTTCAAAGGCTTTTATTGACAATTACATTAAGTTTATGCAAGGAGTCAATTTTTGCAATGTTGGCCCTTACTTTTCAAGACCTCTGCAGTTCACCCTGGCATGTTGTCAGTCAACTTCTGGGCTAAATCCTGACTGATAGCAGCCCATTGTGTGGGGTTTTTGTTTGTCAATCCACCATCAATGACCACAAGTTAATGATGGGATGAAGATCTGGGGAGTTTCCTGGCCATGGACCCAAATTTTTAATATTTTGCTCCCCGAGCCACTTAGTTATCACTTTTGCCTCACGATGCTCCATCATGCTGGATAAGGCATTGTTCTTCACCAAACTGTTCATGGACGGTTGGGAGAAGTTGCTCTCGGAGGATGTTTTGGTACCATTCTTTATTCATGAATGGTCTCAGGATGCTTTACTGTTGGCCTGACACAGGACTGATGGCAGCGCTCACCTTTTCTTCTTCAGACAATCATTTTTCCAGATGCCCCAAACAATTGGAAAGGGGCTTCATCAGAGAAAATGACTTTACTCCAGTCCACAGCAGTCCAGTCCTGGACAGAAGTGGCTTCTTTGCTGCCCTTCTTGACACCGGGCCATCCTCCAAAAGTTTTTGCCTCGCTGTGCGTGCAGATGTACTCGCACCTGCCTGCTGCAAACAAACAACGGACAAACAATGTTTTCAAAGTTTGTCACAACCAGAGGAAAATATTGCTTATAGATGCATTAAGTTTAGCGCTTGAACCTCATCTTTAGACCTACCAAACACGCTATAAAAACAGAATAAGTGCGTACGGTAGCTGGATTGTGCCATTCCAGGAACCACACACAACAAAACTGTTTTTGTGAGGCATTAAAACATGTTGACACTGGATATTAGACTTCAGCATATATTGACGCAACAACAAGCGTCAACCGGTGTTTGAGTTCATATACAAACAATGTCTCAGGTTGGCAGAATAACTGCTATTTCAACGTCAAGGGCATTAAGAAAGAAATTCCCAGTCCAAATCCTACTGTTGTTCCAAGTGACAAACAGTGTTTGCAGCTTAAATGAATTTGCAGTCTCAAGGTTTGTGGTTCACCAGTGAGCTATGCTTGGTATTGTAAACTCCACTCAGATGTTTCCGAGTATGAAAACAATACAAAATTGGGAAACAGGACCGAAACGCAATTTACAGGTAAAGAGTCCCTCAGGTGGGAAAAGCCCTAATTGTGAAACAGGCTCACTGTTTGCCACATTTAAAGCTGAACACACAGGAGATCAGGGATGATGAACAGAAAGCAGGATGCTCCTGACTCATGCAGAGTTGGACTAAATCAGACGGATCTAATTGAAGCCACATTCCTATGAGTGAGGCTTAGATTCCTGTGTGGGAATAGTTCTGGGTGTGGATACCACACACCCACTCACGAATGCTCAAACACACACCTACGGGCGTGGGTGATGGCTGGAATTCAGATGCATACAGAGATATTGCTATCAGGGGTTAGCGTGAAAGCTCAGGCTGCAAATACCGCAAGATTTAATTCCTTATCTCTTCCTAGAGAGGGCATTTCCAAATTATTTTCAGGATGTGCTTGCAAACTTGTTGAATGTGTGGTTGTGATTCACTGTGTTTACACTGAGATTTTCCCCGCAGAGTGGCTTTAGCCACCCAACCATAAGAGTCCATGAAAATGCAGGGTCGAGACATCAAAGACTTTTTAGAGATTATTCCAGTCAGGAGCATGAAATAACACTGTGACAAATACAACTCGCATGGCAGGATACAATGTCCCTCATCCGTTCACATTCTGTTCTCAATCAGAAAGTCCAAAATTAAACCAGGCCACTCCCTGGAATGTGGCTTCATGGTTGTACTGCAGCTTCACACAAATAGGTCAATACTTAGAGATAGATAGATAGATAGATAGATAGATAGATAGATAGATAGATAGATAGATAGATAGATAGATAGATAGATA
>JAVDPK010017209.1:0-13933 GCA_034780415.1 Cichlasoma orientale | reverse complement strand
GAACAGACTGAAAATTATGACCCAAAAAGAATATAAAGATATCTACGCAGCACCGGGAGAGAATACATTTAAATTTCATGCACTCCTACACACTCAAAGTACACAACAAAATGGATTTAAGGGCTAAAAAAGTGGATTTTGAATGATATGTCCCCTTTAAATGCATTCACAAACTATTATCTGCACGCGCTGCAGCATAATCTGTCACACGCTACGTTTCGTAAGCTCTAGTGATTAATACGATCGGCCTGGGACCCACTCGCTCATTAGCACAGCAACAGTCACTGCGGCAGTCGTGTGAGGCACACTTCTGGATCCCTAAGGCGATCCATCAAAGATCATTGACCACTGCAATACAAAGTCAGTCATACAGCTGTTAGAGGTCACACAGGAAACAATGAGGACCTGCGGACCGGGAAGACGGGAGGTGTGCGCGTACAGTAATCGATGTTCTCGCACAGAAAGCAGGACTCACTAACACACACACACGCAGCATCAATCACTGGATGCAACGGGAAAGAAGAAGCAGAAATCGATTCATCTGCGATCTGAGCAGGACAAAGTGAACTGCTTAAAGTGCCCCAGAGGTGAGCTGGCATGATAAAAGCTCCGCCTTCAAATCAAAATGACATGCGGCCGGTGGCTACGGCTCTATCTGGGGTAGTAGGCCAAACAACCACGTCTGGCTTTGTCCCAGCAGACACACAAACCATACACACACCTGCTAAGCTGGCACATCCTGCTGCAGGGGAGGGCCAAACAGTCTGCATCCAGATGCTCTGTTGGGGGGGGTGTCTGGGGGAGTGTGTGTGGCGCCTCGTCCCATCCATCACTGCCACAGGCATGCATTAATCCCTCTCTGCATTCTTGAGGGGCTCTGACGCCAGAGGGAGTTTCCCCCTGTTGCCTCCCCCCTCCTTGTTATAGAGCACCACTCAGGCCCGCCCATCCTTGTTATAGAGCACCACTCATGCCCCCCACCCCCCACACTTTTGGGTAAGGAAAAAAACTTTATTTAAAAGTTTGTTGGTGTTTCGTAAGCTGATGGATCACTCCTGTGATTCAAGCGTTAAAAAAGCAGAAACAGGTTGACGCCAACAAAAATGGTAATTCAAATTTCGTCTCCCTGTGCCAAACTGGGCCATATGCTCGGGGTGAACTAGCGCTCTAACTGGCAGCCTCTCGCCTTTAATGGCCAATTAAAGGGCTAAAGTGAGGCTGCAGTCAGGCCAAACGGCACATGAATCACTCGGCTCGCTCTGATCAGGTTATTGAGCATCATTCTTTTGTCACACAGGTTAGGACACCATCTGAGTGACAGCACAAGAAATTGACCTTATTTTTATAAATGTGAGGGAAAAAAAAACAAAAGAACTAGACACCGACCGCTGGCTCAGCACTCTCACCGCTGCTCATACATCACCATCATGTCTGCTGAAGCCTTGAACTGTGACACACTGACAGGCAAAAGCCAAGATGATGCTCTAAGTCTTTGAGAGGTGGTTAGACTAGCCTGGGCCTGTCGGGCTGGTGTGAAGGTTACCGTAGATAACAAAGGACACGCCACTCAGCAAAGCATTACGAGTCATTAGCAGAAGTAATTAATGCCCTCATTACAGCCGTTCTTTTAACATAATGGCAGGTCTGAAAGATTATTTGTGTTAAATACCCAGGTGAACGTTACCTGGAGGAGACGCCAACCGTCATCACGCGTCACCTCATTTAACTCACCGCAAAAATGCTAACGTGACATAATTAAGTGCAAATCTGCTCACGATGTGGTGAACCTTGCCTAACACCGCAGCACTGATCTGTTTTACTGGAAACGCGAGAACTCCGGAACTACAAAGCAGCAGGATTGTCCCTCTCCTCCAGAATGGGGGGATGAACTTGTTTGAAACGAGTTTCAGGATTGCACGACTTTTTACCTCCGACCTCTTTCTTTTCTTGCAGCAAACCCAGACCACATCGCAAATGCACTGCACAACGCAGGGATGCAGTTCTTTCAGTTTCAAGTGAAAATTTAAGTGATGATTCACCAGAGAGGCTTTGGTATTCTCACCACGCCGTCGAGCCAGCGTGATACAAGTGCACATCCTCGCCTCTCGCCGAGCTGAGAGGAGTGTGCCGGCCGGCTGTAGATGGTAAGATAAAGTGGTGGAGTTGTCAGCATCATTTCATGGACCTACATCAGAGGCCTGTAAACACAGGACCACAGGCTGGAGGGCTATATAAACCATCCATCAGGTGAAATCAGCTCTGTTTAGACTTGTCTTGCTGTACCCAGAGCCTATACACGTGTTTATGCGTAGAAACATTACTCACCAGATAAATGTCCTTAAGCACTCTGCAGCCTCTAATAAGGACATCGCCACAGAAATAAAGTAACCATCCTCTGATGTAATGTTCCTCACAGCTACTGAAGAGGATACACATCACACATCATCACTGTGGCTTAAGCTGAAAACGAGCTCGTTAAACCTGAATCGATCGTGTTATTCTTGGAAATCACCAAAACGCACAAAAGATAAGATAGTCCTTTATAAACGTTCATGCAGAGAGACTTCCTGCCACCTTGAGCAGGTCTAAATATGTGCAAATGAAGCAACGCAGTGTGAGCTTCATGCAAAGCCAGATTTTTATTTGCATATATTTAAGGGCTTTTTGATGGCAGGTAAATGCACCTTATACGCCCAAGTACACATCTGGACTAACAGCCCATAACCAGCCACACCTGGTGGAATAAGAACTGAAGACATCTGTAGGCATGAAGCTGTGTGTGTGCGTATGTTTGTGTGTGTGTGTGTGTGTCTGTGTGCAGCTCGAAACAAACAGGTTTGCCACCTGTGGTGAGTGTCGACACAAGTTTGCGTGTCACAGTCCATGACATACTTTCTGTCCACAAAACTGTGTCAAGGGCTAATCTGCGACTCACTGGAGGACAACGCTGTGTGAAAGTCTCGCTGTGCGCAGACTGTAATTGTGCATTTGTGCGTTTACACTTTAAGTAGGAGCAGATTTTTGTGTCTTAACATCATGACGAGAGTTCCACAAAGCTCACCTTAAAGGAACCGAACGAGATTAGATTTCATCATTGAATTATCCCAAGAAATTAGCAGGGAGCCTTTATTGACCTATAATCCACAACAGGTGCTCGACAAAGCGCTCGAGCAGCACCTGTGTTTAACCGGCAAAGTTAAATAAATGCAGCAACAAAGAGTGACCTGTGCAACCAGTCTCACAAGTCACGAGGATGCAGAGGCACGTGAACTCATTGGATTGCTGTGAAAAAGTCGGGAGGCAAATCTCTACAAAGCAAACTCCTTTGTCCTCCTCTGCAAAGCCTTTTCAGCGAGGAATGCAGCTCAGGAGGGCTGATAGCACAAAAACAAGCCAAAGCGGGCACCGGACGCCGCCTCATCGAAGGGCACGGCAGGGCTCGGCTAAGCACCGGCAGCTGTGCCACATATGCGCCGCTTTTACCGACATGATTAAATTAAGGCTCCTGCCAAACTCGTTATTTTCCCATTCATACAGGGAGGATCAAGAATGTCAATGAAGATCGTGCTCATTACGCAGTCGCCGTGCCCACAAAGACACGAGTCCTTTCACACGATTAGGAACAGTAAATGAACAGTCGCGTTGGGGCTGACGGCCTTTCTTTCCTGACTTTGAAAAATTACAGTCCTTCATTTTTATTCAGCAAAATAAATTCCTCAACTAATTGAATCAGTGCTCACAGGCAGATGCGAAAGCCCGGCGAGGTCCCACAGGACAGGCTGGAGGAATCGACAGGCAGATGCTTCGACCGGCAGAGGTCACAAAAGGTCAAGCTGTTCCATTATGAGAGTACAAGGGTGGCATTTATTCACGGGCTTTCCCTCCTAAGCTGCTGTGGGCTCAGAGGGAACTGAGATGGATGCTTAACCCTTGAGGCAAATGGCCAACGACGAACAATGCAGCGTTTCTCTCACTGCTGGTGGAGATAAAGCGACCGCTCTGCTCACGCCCACCGAGAGAAAGGTATTTAAAAAAAAGAGAGACATGAAAAGAAAATTACTGAAGAAATTTCAGGACTTCTCAGATCTTACTGTGTGGTGCCATCAAGGCTGGATGATAAAAGAACGCTTGAGGAGCAGCAGCGACCACAGAGGCGCTCTAACCTGATCCGACTCGTCTGCAGTCCCTGTGAAGCCGTTTTGCCTCACACTACATCAAAGTGACTCTGCTGCGTGGCTGCGCTCAGCATCAACACGACTTTTCACGTACAAAACGCGTGTTGACCCGGGCCTCCCGCGGTTAGCCCAAAGCTGGCTGCGCGTCTCGCCAAAAGGGTCCGGACATTAAACACGATGGTATGGATGCCGGGAAGAGATCGGAAAAAATGAGCGCGGTCTTCCAGCTTGTTAAAATACTTGTTGGCTTAGAAAAAGAAAGCCCCGTGGCACTGTATGATAGGATAATTAGCAGAAGCAGCAGGCACGTCTGGGACCAAACATGAACACTTAGACAACTCCCATTAGAGACACACACACACACACACACACACACACACGCATCAGTTTTTAGAAAAGCTGCCCACTAATGGCTTATTTTACTATTTTACTTACTGAGCGTGGAAGACAATGAAAAACAATATGTTTCCAATTACTGAAATCAAAATGAACATATGAATCACAGAGAGGGAGAAAAATGGATACATGAAGCTAATAATCCAAAACGACTGTAAGTACAGCTTTCAAAGTTCCTCAAACTGCAGCAATCATTTCAACTGTCAGGAAAACACACTTCCTGGCACTTCTCACTATTGTTATTATTAGCTTAAGCCCGGGCACGCCAGTGCGGACCGATGTGCTGTAATATATCGTTATTAGTATAAAAAGTGGTAACCACAAGTTTCCAGTGAAGCCGAGTTCTCCACGCGAGAGGGCCGCAGGGCTTAAAACCGCTCGCTCACAAAATTACTACAGAGGAGCGCCTGAAGAGACAAAGATGGTTTTCAGAATAACTGCGATATGTTCCTGGAGTTGCTCTGTTACAGTCCGAGTCTCTGCCGGGAACAATCAGACATTTGGACCCAATAAAGACCTGTCCCGTCTGAAAGCCTGAGCAGAGACGCCGACAGTCAAATGAAGCCTTCTAGGAGCCGTTTGCGTCGACAGAAGATGAATCGCAACAACCTGGAGACCAAACAGCAAACTGCATGTCAGTGGGCTGAGTGACACAACATCAGCCACCTATTAGTCAGCAGGCAGGGCGTGCTCCTCGGATCACTAACCTCATGAGGCTGTGAATAAATGATTTCACCCTGCAAAGTGGAAATGATTTATAATGAATGACTTCACCTTCGTACGCATTCACTTTACAGCGGATCCTGTCACATGCAAGGGGAATAGCAAAGAATATATAAAAGGGTTGCTGGCGGATGTTGGAAAATCTTAAAAAAAGAGGCTTTGATATGCTCTAAAGAGGATTCCTGCCACGACAGCAGGTGAGATCGAGATCAAACTCACAGCCAGTGGAAACCAACGGGTGGTTCGTGTGCAGCGACTCCATCAACACGCAGAGGAACACAGACTTCTCATTATTCAGCCAAGAAGAGCTGCTACACAACATGGGAACCACACTGACCTCACATACTTCAGCAGTGATATTCTCAAAGGCGCACACACACAGAGACGCACACAGAGGATGTGTACTGTACATCCTTTGTAGCTGTGAGTCACTCGTTCCCCTAAACTGCAGGACACGCTGCTCACATGTCCTCCACGTCCAGGGAGATCCATCCAGAACAGCCGACAACGATCCGGTGACAAACCACCTGGGATGTTTGAGTGGTTGTGAGAGATGACCCGGAGAAGCTACTCAAACTCACACAGCCTCGGAGGCTGAGTCATGAGGCCGCTTTAACTTCGTAGCATCCAAAAAATTCTGTGCAAATAAAAAAGGACCAAAAAAAAAAAAAAAAAGTGCACACCAGGAAACGTACCCGTCAGAAGAAATAGCTGACCCCAACACTTATTTGCTTTTTTGCACCAAGACAAAGGAACAGATTGATACAGCTGTCCCGTCTGTCAAGGAAGCACAAAGCTGGGGCCAGGAGACAGATAGGCTCATGATCTCTATCAACTTAGTTTAGCATAAAGCATGGAAGCAGAGGCAGAGAGCCTGGCTCCGAACAGAGATGAGAATCAGCCTTAAAGAATTCCTTAAACTTGCTAATAAAAGTCCATCTATCTAGGGCTGCAACGATGTCTCGATTAATCGATGGAATAATCGATAGAATACTCGATTACTAAATTAATCGATAGTTGCAGCCCTACATCTCTCCATCCACCCATTTTCTGCTGCTTATTTCGGTCACAGAGCATCAGTCTAAGCAAAGACGCCTCCTCTACCTCTTCTGCCAAGCGACATAATCTCTCCCCATCCATCCTTATCCCGGTGGAAGGGGGTGTGTGAACATGTGATCCAAGAGCTACATTGTCAGGGGCAATTCGCCCCAGGTAGGGTCTCCCAAAGTTAACCCTATGAAGAACAGAACAAGTGGCATGGTTACCCTGCCCAGCAGAGGGTTACCAGGGCCCCACCCTGGAGCCAGGCCTGGGAGGAGAGGCTTGTTTGAGAGCACCTGGGGCCTGGCTAGGCTCAGCCCAAAAAAGCCACACGGGTCCATCCTCCTGTGGGCCCACCACCCACGGAGGGAAGCACAGAGGTCCCGTTCTTCGTGAACTGGGCAGCAGTCAAAGGCAGAGGCCATGGCGGTCGGATCCCCAGTTGCCGGTTGCTAAACGTGCCAATCAGAACTTCTGCTTCTTTTAACTGAGGCGTTTTTCTCGGAGATGCTATCTGAGAACTTTTCCTGGATTGAAGTGCACGGACAGCGACGCCAGGATCAGATCAGTGAGAGCCCATAAACCAACCAGTTCACTTCCTCTGCTCCAGCACCTTAAGTAACATTAGGTCTGAGCAGCACACAGGTGACACCTTAATGTCAAATACCTGCAACAGCCTCACACACATCTGCAGTGTTTACAGCAGCCCTTCACATCACATTCAGCGTCACTGCATCAAGGCTGAGAGGAACATTTATGAATCCGCTGGTATGAGTGAACTCACTTCAGCTGAGCTGATAGAACCTTATAGCAGCAGCAGGAACGATGCAGCAGCGTCTTCTGCTCTGACTCCATCGAGGGAGGGGGGTGTATTAATTCTGCACAGCTGTCTCCTGTTGCAGCGAGCTGGAAAGCAAACTGCACCGTGTAATCTGCACGACTTATCATCAAACTACAGACGAACCAGCTAACGCTGACCTTGACTTTATCTAAATGTTGTGTCTTTTGCACACGTCTGTTTGCCAAGGATGCACTGGTAAGATAAGCCTGATCTGTTCGGCAGTACAAATATGCCATGGGAAAATATCCTGTGCTGCAGCGCTTGAAGATACACAAATTGAAAAAAATGTCCCCCTGCTCCTTTGTTCAAGGGTTTCTCCTCTGAACGAGTCTGCACTGTGCTTTCTGGGAGGATGAGGCCACGTGGTCTTTGCGCCTGCAACCATCAGGTGTGAAAAACCATCCCAGCAGTTTCTTCTGGGCGTCATAGAGAGCCAGCCAGGCAGCGTTTGTCACTCTCAGCCAGGGAAACCAAGCCCCGCATTACACTGCTGTTGTGTAACAGTCGAGCCGAGATCATGTCCTGGCACTGGCAGAGCACGGAAAAGTGGAGCTGGAAGTTTCTGGGCGGTGAGGGAAACCCAAGTCTCTAAACTTTGGTGTGAGGTAGAGAAAGAGCGCCATAACACACGGGCTCTCCTACAGCGGCCTGGCCGATACTCCACGTTGAGGATGTGATGCATATTTTACACCATTTAGCCACAATTTCACAGAGGTGTAGACTGCAAAAACGGATTCAACCGATAAAATGTTCTTACAGCTTTTGTTTTGTTGACACACGATACAATGAAGTCCTTCACTTCCCTTTTCCTTCTAACAGATGGAGCCTGTCAGCCAAATAATGATGATGATATCACCTCAGGAAACAGGTTATTTAGATACATTTACCTCTCTGAAGAAAAGGATTTTAGAGGAAGCTTTAATTGAGCGTGTTCCCCGAGTGGATGTCAGGATTGCTGGTTACCTAAAGCAATCAGGACCGCGTCTCTGTTTACGCTGGCCGCACGCCAGCGACTGAGAGAGCACGACAAAGGCTGGAGACTAAGAAGCAAAGAAAAGAGCTTATCTTTCTCAGAGATCAAGCTGTTAAAGCAGGGAAGGGGCTGGACAGGCAGAGGGGTGCTAATGAGCCTGAAAATGTTCCTCAACATAACATGAATGCAACGGCTGCCAAAGACCCTCCACAACACTTCACATTTGTCACAAAGCCCGGGAAACTGCGCGGATAAGGGCATGCCATTCTACGCAGTTCACTGGAGCGAGCCTCTGAGCAAGCAAATGAAGAGAAACAACATCAATATCCTGCAAGACTGCAGTCGCACAATTGTGATGATTGATATGTGACTGCCGAAGGTAAGGCTGTGATGAATGCACTACTGGATACAGTTGCATCCATGTGTGGACAATGATGGATTTATGTGCATCTTAACATTATTTCCCCATCTGCTCCTCATAACTTAGTAGAACCAAAATTGATCATTTGTCACCTTCTGAAAGAATCACATCGCAGTCGGGTACGTATTAAGACCGTGGCGATGAAGTCCAGATTAACCAACAATCAAAGCAATCGCTCACGGCGATCGGAGACAGCACAACGATCGAAGGGCCGAGTCCTGCTTTGGCTTCTGGTGCTTTGTTAAAATAAATAAATAAAAAAAGAGGGAGGGGTTTTCTAGCTTTCATCAAAAACTGATGAGCAGCTGGGATTTGTTGCAGTAAATGTGGACCCAGAATTTGCGCCATCCATCACGGAGGACAATGCAAGACACACGGTGTCTGCTGACCATCCCAGTGCTGAGCACTTACCCCGCCTGTGGCACCAGCTGTGTTTGCCTTTCCAATAGGGCACAGATAGTAAGTAGGACCCTATGGATACTGGACTGAGGGGGGGCAGATCAATCACAGTTTCTATTGTTGCAAGCAGGTTCAGTGTGTGTGTGTGTGTGTCTCAGAATGGGGTATTTCCATACAAACAGAGCTGATGTTTGCCAGCACGCGTCGTCTTTTGAACACAAGTATCATGTATTTATATGATGCTTGATACAGACCGAGGTCTCTGCAGCAGCACTCCCCCTTCCCCTCTCATTGTTCACACATTTGGATAAAACAGACTAATTCCCTTAAATCACTCGGTCCGCTTTAAAATGCTGAAACAGCACCATTACCAGACTGAAATATTGCATGGCGTCTAATAAGCTCACAGGAATTACATGCACTGCTACTCAACTGCTGCCATGGGAGCCTTTTCCCTGGTGTTCACCAATTGCCACATAATATATATGACCATCAATAAAAGAGTGGTAACGTCTTCCATTAACCCCAAAGAAATAACTGTAAGTCTGTGAAGCCGTCTGGCACTGCTGGAGAGCTACACCGATCTCTTCTTTATCTACACCCCAGTCGCCGGTAACCCTTCATCTCATTCCTCGTTTTAGCGCATTGTTAATGTGCCCGTCTGCATTTCAGCTACATTTTCTTTGAAGACCTTGCAGGCCATTCTTTAGCAGGTGGCCCAGATGGCAGGAAGTTCAGTTTACACCAATGCATTAATCTCCTCAAAGGCCCAGGAGATGCCACCGTCAGAGAAGCGTGAATGGGTGCGTCGGTTCAGCTGGATGTGCTGCTCTGCTGAGCTGGGCTGAGGGTTCAGTATGTGCAGCAGAGCAGCGAATCTTGTGTTAGAGCAGATACACAAAGTGCAGCTGACTGAACAAATCCCACAAAGTGGATGCATGTGTGTGTGTGTGTCCACCAGCACCCACAGCAAAACAAGTTAAATTCAGAATCACTGAATTATGCAGCGCACAAAGCACTCGCCGTCTCCTTGTCTCTGCGTTTCAGGAACAGGGTTTGGTTATGATTTCTGCTGTGCCCGTGACGGCTCCCCGACCCGCATCCACGTGCACCCAGAAGGGGTCAAAGCCAGCCGTGTGTCTTTCGGTCGGCATCTCGGTGAGCGTGGGAGGAAATGCGAAGGCTTGGCCAAGATGCTGTCAACAGCAGCTTTTAGATCACCTGCTTTTTATAGCAACCGCACCAGACACTGCTGGCAGTGGGCTACCAGCAAACACTTTGAAAGCCAAATATAAATCCAACCACAGCAGTAAGAAATAGCAACACACAGGCCACCATTATGCGCGCCTGACTGTACGGCCTACACTGAGCAGAAGCCTCGAAACGACATTTCATTGCAGCTGCTGCGGAATGGAGCAAGAAAGAAGGTTTAGCTCATTTAAATGTGATCCCTTTCAAATCCTTTTGTCTCCATCGTGGCTGTGGCTTCCCCCTTGCAGGGCCTCTCTACCTCGAGACAGTAAGGCCTTCATCCCCGTGTGACAATAAGCACAGATGTTACCCATGCCTGATAACTTACATGCACCTTATATGGAGAAAAATGTGCAGAGGAGAAGACATGAAACATCGGTGTTTCGGCCAGTGTGCTAGCACTGGAGAATTAACGATGACAGGCGCAGTCGGGGAAAAATATCTCAGAGTTCCCCCCCCCCCGATGAGGATCGTTTTTCACGCGGAGCATCAAAAAAAAAAAAAAAAAAAAAAACAAAGACGAGAGCGGTCGACACTTGGACAGCTGTTCTTTCACATTACTCAACAAAGTGCATCAACTCACTTTTTTGAAGTCCGTTGATGCACTGACTGGAGCTCCAGTGGCGATTACGTCACAGGCTGGTGTTGTTACTGAGCCCTTCAACTCTATGCCACCCACAGACAGGGCAGCGCTGCCTCTCCCTCTCATCACTTGTAAACAACTTTGACAACCGACAGTCCTGCCAGATGAAACTCACAACTCTGTCACAAAGAGACGGAACCGTCACGTTTTCCACTAAAAGGAAATTACCCGGCCACACTTGATCAGCATCGCTCTGGTTCGAGACCCCGTTCCAATCTGGGGGAAAAGAGAACAGTAAAAACATCATGTTCCTTGTGGTCGACAACTTCTTTGCTGCAAAAATGTGAACCGCAACGGCCAAAATATGCACACGGTGCTTCTGACCGGCCGCTACTCTTACTGATGTTAAAGGAAAAGAACGGGGAACACACACGAGAACAGCAGCAATTATGTAAGCAAATAACTATTTCTGGATAGTCCATTAAACAGGCAGGGGGGGCTGATGAAATATAAACCAAGCACACAGCATGTTCCCCCTGCAGAAAGATAAACAGAAGGCAGTCACTGAAGGTTTTTTCCTGTGCACATTGGGCTCAACTTAATTCCTGGATACAAATGACCAGAGTAAATGAGTTACATTTACAGTGCAAGCACTCCCATCTATCTCTCAGTAATCGTTTATCACACTTAATTGTGTCACACCTTCTCAACATTAGAGGCCTCCACCCAGACACGGCTGCAAAACACTGGACAGACTCCAGCTGAAGCCATCAGGCAGATAAATGAGCAACCCGGCCAGGCTCTTCAAGTCAAACATTAGCCTTTGTTTTCATTCTCAGCGCTGCCATTTAAAGGTAGAAGGACAGTAAGGCTGACACCTTCCCGTGGGTGTTTCCATGACAGAGGGCCCACCATCCCAAAAGGCATGCCTGGCCCTTCCTCCTAATCCACAGCTCTGTTTGCTCTGGGCTGACCCTTCACTCCGGGGGTCCCTGGGCCCTTTTGTTGCCTCTGTATGTGCCCAGAGAGCCCCTCCACCCGAGCACAGGGCCAAACACCCATCCAAGTGGAAGGTACATCACATCAAAATCCAACCTCAGAACATGCTCTGCAAACACCAGAGCTCCACGTCTGTGACCCTGCTGTGGGCTCCACCATACACCGGTCTGCACTGCTTTACTGTGTGTGGAGCAGCTACACAAATACCCCGAGTTTGAATTCATGTCCGAGGCTCAGCACAGGGACAGTATGACAGTATACAGCCTGCACAGTCAGAGGGCTTTAATACAGAACACTGCTGTAAATAAATGAATAAAGTGAAACAGCATTCACACCGAGGGCTTTAATATCTGACAGTAAAGGGGGGAGGGGGGGCTACCTGATTAATTACACAGTCTGAGAATAAAACACGTTTCTCTATGAAAGCATTCAAATCCTGCTCCAGGATCACATCCCTGACACACAACAACGAGTTTCTGACACAATTCGTGTCAAATGCGGGAAAATAAAATAAAAATCATGAAATAAAATCATTCAGAACTTTTTCAGCGGATAAAAACTGTCCTGGACTGAAGTCGCGTTTGAAACGCGTCCAAATAAAAAGAGCGTGACTGGGAAATAAGTTCGCCTCCAACTTACCGGCTAAAGCTGAAACCCTCTCCCCGCGGCACTCAGTCCTCTCTTATTAATATTACACCACCGCATTTAAAACTCTTTTTCTCCGAGCGACTTCCACCATTCCTCCGTTTCCACACCAAACGATCCCGGGTCGGAGCGCCAAGAGACTGCGGACTCCTCCCAGACAATGTGGGGTTAAACTCCTCCTTCCCCCGGACACTGAGAGGGGGGATGGCCGAGTGCCTCGCACACACTACAGCGTGGAGAGCCGGGGGATCAGCAAGTGTGTATAAATGTGGGATAAATCAAAGCAAACCGGGGGGTTTCAAAGAGTGGTTCGTGGACTCTTTAGGGGACAGGCTTTATTCAGAAGGATAATTCACCCTGTGAGATGTGTTATCTTTCTGTGGTCAGACTGAAAAAAGATACTGAACTTTATTAATCAGGTTTTTTTCCCCCCTCTCATTTAGGAACACATGCAGTCCCTAAAAAGACTCTGGACAAGCAGGACTGGAAGTCCTCTACGTGCACTCATTGGTGCACTTTTTTAGCCCTTAAATACATTTTGTTGTGTACTTTGAGTGTGTAGGAGTGCAGGAAATATATCTATATATCTATATATATAAATATAATATTCTCTCCCGGAGCTGCGTAGATAGCTTTATATTATTTTTGGGTCATAATTTTCAGTCTGTTCAGTTTTCTCTATTCTGTGTTATGTTTTATTTATTATTTTTTTGTTACATCACAGTATTTGCTGTGGAACTGCTAAACAAGGTCATTGACTTATGGCTAACCAATTTCGTGAATCTTCCATTTTTTTTCTCAGTGATTTTGCAGTCCAGTTCAATCCAGTTCAGTTATGCCAAAGTTGCAAGTAGACAAGTCAAAATGTTTGGTTGTTGGGTGCATTAACTAGGGATGGCACAATACCACTTTTTTATGTCCGATACCAATACCGATATTTTACATTTGGATATCTGCCAATACCGATACAAATCCAATCTTTTTTTGGACGATAGAAAAACATTTCCTTCCGCTCCATCTGAGCTCACCGTCACCGGCTCCCCCTCTTTGCGCTTGTGCAGGCAGACTGCACGTAAAACAGCTGACAGCTGCTGTTGCGTCATCAGTGTTTATGTTGAAAAACTGGGTGCTGTGTGAACGCAGTTTTGTAATGCTTTATATTCACAAGCATTCTCCTAAATACGTTTCTACTGCAGGTCAAGATTTAGTCACTAATCAGGGATTAAAGTATAAAACATACTTTGACGGGGAAGGGGTCCTTCTGGTACTGGACAATCACTAGTGCTAATGGCGGCGCATGCGAGAGTGGTGGAGGCATGGAAAAATATGTCAGCGATGATCCACTTACTATTAAAGAGAAACCGTTGCAGCGACAGAGAACTTTTTAGAATCTGAGGGGGGTTTTTCTTACTCCTGATCCACTCCAGTCCAGTAGGTGGCGGTAATGCAGCTCTAAGCTGGTTTGGTCAACCGCAAACCCACAAGA
>JAVDPK010017208.1:0-13933 GCA_034780415.1 Cichlasoma orientale | reverse complement strand
AGATGCTCATCTAGCCTGGAAAAAGAGTTTGCTGCTCTATAAAAAATCCCTCCGTAAAGCTAGGACATCTTACTATTCATCATTAACTGAAGAAAACAAGAACAACCCCAGGTTTGTGTTCAGCACTGTAGCCAGGCTGACAGTTAGTAAGACTTCATGAATTTCATTAAATTGAATATTTACCCCAAAAGTTGAGATGTTCCTTTGTTACAGCAGCAAAAAATTAAATACAGCCTTTAACAAAATACTAAAACAATGGAAAAATGTTATGTAAAAAGCTGAATATTAGTACAGAGATCAATCATAAAAATACAGTGAAACTCCTGACGAGTTTATGGCCTGAATCATTAATTTTAAGTTTTATTTAATACAACATGATGGTTTTATATCTGTGTCCCCTTTTAAAGCCAAAAAGAAGGGTATGCTTGCCTGGGTGATTGACAGCGCGCAGCATCCCAGCGCGCCCGTTTTTCCAGCGTTTCTCCCGTATTTAAAGAACTCCTTGCTGCGGCCTCCTCTTTTGCTCTTTCCTGTAATTTGGAGGATCCTCAAACTTTACTGCGAACAATTATAAAACGAGCACCTCTGCACGTCATTTCAGCACATCAGCCAGTGTGATGTGTGTGCACAGCTGTGCTCAGACCAGTTAACTGTTGTTGCTTCACCACTTCAGCTCTTTTTATTCCAAAGTCTCAGTAAACTTATATTTATTAAGATCTCAATAAATATGAATTGACACCGAACAATATTAGATTCATAGTTTTTAATAACTCACACGGAGCTGAATAGCTCATTGACACCAAACATTCAAGCGCTTCAGTGTGGACATGAAGAATTAGGCTGTTTTTCACAGCGAGTAATCAAATCCATGCAGCCGCAGATTAATAATAACCTCGTGCTGTGAATGGATCATCTCAGTAGTTCTCTGGGATGAAGTTTGCTCCTGTTCCAGGGTCTGCTTCCTGTCATGGGGGTGGCGTTTGCCTCAACATGAACTTTTATTGAGCACAGTTTAACCCTCATCCTCGATCTTCTCTATGCTAATCTGCTTATATTAACCACAGCTCTGTAGCGAGTCACCAGGAAGCACGTCGTCATATCAACCAGCCAGACTTCACGAACCCTCCAAACGTTTAATTTTCCTTCTCTGTTTATGGTTCTAGCAGAGCTGCATGTTTTAGTGTTCTAGAAATTCTGGAAGCAGAACACGAATACTGTTTTTAGATGGTAACTTGTTAAAGAACGTGGTTTAGCACTCCTGGATTTTGAACCCTGAATGTTGGCAGGGAGGAAGATGGCAACGAGGAAAACACTTCACAGCAGTGTCGGTGGTGTTAAGGTGGTTCAGCGTCATCACAGTTTTGTGTTTTTTAAATGATTTTGATTTATATTCCGTTTTGATGGTTTGTTTTGAAATCAGTGTGTTTCCAGAGTGGGTTTGCTTGCCTCAGTTTTTATTGTGTGTGTTTTATTTTCCTTGTGATCAGTTCAAGTGTTAGTTTTAGTCTGTAGGGGTTATTTTTCACAGACAGATGTAAGAAGTTCACATCAGGTAATACAACACAAACAGGCCCCAGCCTCGCTAAACACATGCATTAAGTTTGACCATGTTAGCAAAGACTAAAACTAACACAAATAATTTTCCTCAAAGTCTTTTTTTTGTTGTTGTTGTTTTTTAAGTACAAAATATTGTTTCACTTTTTTTTTTTTTTTTTTAGTTTGAATTTTTAGTTTGGTAACTAAAATGTTTTTGTGACACCTATTTTATTTTTTTGTTTATTTAGCTGTAAGAACCTTGCAGTCCATCTTTCATATACAGTCTATGGATTTAGCAGAGTTGAAAGGCACTTAAATGTTTTAATTTTTCATGTGTTTCATTTCTGAGCCGCGTAAACGGTATTTGATTTGTGAGCATGTGAAAGCGCACTTGCACAGAGCACATTCAGAGTATTTTTTCATTTATTTTGACTTGTTTCATGTGTTTTCTGCAGTCGTCATAATGTAGCAACATTCGGTCCTCACACTCTGGGCATAACGGTGCTCTTTGGGTACGATTGTCATTTACTATATGCTGAACTGAAGCCTTTTTCTTATTCCTGCTAATAAAAAGTCCCTCATTGAGAAGCTCATATTTGACCTGAAATTTAACATCATAGCCACACATTATTATATGTGGTTATGAGTTTTGTGTTGTGATGTGATAGTTTGGTTTCAGTGACTCACAGGGTCTCAGAACATACTTCCTGACAGGTTAGCTCACACTTTCACTTCCTGTTTCTTTTGCTTTGCTTAAACTCGCTGATCGCAGTCATACGGTGCCAAATGTGCAAGGCCTTTACAAGAAAAAGAATCACAACATGTTTTATTTTGCCAAATATCTCAGGTACAAAAACAGAACGTGCAGATAACGTGAAGTCTTCTGTAAAGCTTCTGTTATGCAAATTAAATAAAAGTGGAAAAAATGTGTAAACTTTCCACCTCTCCTTTCATGACTGAGTTCGTTTAAAAAGCCCATCAGACGCCGTCTGCTCAACAAGACCCGGCAGAATAAATTAGCATGTAGCTGATGGACGGGGGGGAGGTCTCGAGAAACTGAGCAGTTAAATACGTGTTGGAGTTTCAGTTTCTGCTGCTGCGGTCGGATGGCCAAAAAATTACTGCAGCTTTAAACAGGAAATTCAGCTGTTGGGGGAACGATTCATACACACGATGCTTTGGCAGTGGCATGGATTTTGCTTCACACACACTTTGTTGTTAAAAATGTAAAAATTGTAATTTCATAAGTTTCAGAGGTTTTTATTAGGAAATACATTCATGCAGATTCAGAGTTATTACATAACATCTGCAGTTCTCTGTGACATCCTGGATATGAGCCGGCCCATTCCTGCCTCAGCAGAGCTTCAGCTTCTGCATGTCCACTCGCTTTTTAAGGACTGACCACAGATTCTTGATCGGATTAAAATCCGGGCCGTGGATCCAAAATATTAACAAAGTTGGTCTTTAAAGATGGTTCAGGAATGCATCAGTCAGGCTTTGGACTAGAAGCGGATATCAAGCATGTCATAGAGACCTTTAATTAGGAAATTAATTAAATATGAAATCATGAAGCAAAAGGCTCAACACTGTAAATACTGACTTTGCATACATTTGATTTATTTGCCAATAAAAGTCTTTGAAACTTATGAAATGCTTATATTTCTTCATTATATCATAGAAACGTAAAAGTGTACAAAAGACCAAATTTGTGCCTGACAAAACGTTAGGGCAGTGAAAGCGAGACGTTTATGGACCTTTAATCGGTCTGTGAGTGTGTGTGTGTGGCTGGAAAAGAAAAATGGATTTCACATATGTTTGAGGACCGGGTCGTTCTCAAAGTCAGCAACACTTTAATGATCCTCAGTTACAAACAAATGAAAAAACTGTGAGTTCACGATGTTCGTTCACCCACAACATGACAATATACCAACGTACAGTGAATGTTATATGAACACTTTAATGTTTATTCACACACAAGATATACAACTGGTAGTGTATGCTGACAGCAACGTACGCACAGGGCTGGCAGTTCACTGTGTGAAATGGATGTCAGCTGCATTTTTTTTTTTTTACTGCACAGATCAATATATTTTCTGAAAAAAATTTCTAATGTTATGAAAATCATTTTTTTGCTCAACACATTTAAGTAGTTTGATAAAAATATGAAATTGGCTGTCAGTCATAGCATACACACAAAAATATACCTTTGCTGCATGTGCTGTACACAGTTTGACACATACTGATGATAAACATGGTGTATAAATGGATATAAACGTGGCCTTTAAAAAGTGACGCTCCTGTAAAGTTCTCCAGTATCTCTCGTATTACTGGACCTTTTTGTCTTTGTCGGCCACCACCTCAGACAGATCCTCTGGTTTTATGGATTTCACTTTGGCCTCCATCGCCGTGACCCTTTGCTTCATTTTTGTCGAGGTGGCCGTGAACTCCGCCATCAGCTGGGCGAACTTGGTCTGCATGGTTTCCAGGTTGCTCTGCAGTTTGGAGATCTTCTCCTCCATGTCCTTGGGGTCAGCACCGGCATTCGCAACCGCCTCGTCGATCAGATTGTCCTTCATCAGGATGGCTTTCCCCTTCTCTTCCAGAGCCTTTTTGGCATCGGGATACTCAGTAAGCGCTTCCATCAAGTCGTCCTTGGACAGGGCAAAAAGATCCGAGTAACCCACGCTTCTGATGTTGGCCGTTCTTCTGTTGCCTGCTTTGCTGCCCTTGATACCCAAGATACTGATTTCCCCAAAGTATGCGCCGTCACTCAACACTACAAACTGAGTCACTCCATCATCGGCCACCACTGCTAGCTTCCCTTCCTTAATGATGTACATCTCCCTGCCAATATCCCCCTTCTTACAGATGTAATCTCCAGGGCTGAACACTTGTGGCTGCAGCTTGAGCACCAACTCTATCAACAGACCGGCTTCACAGTCCTGAAAAATCCGCACTTTCTTCAGCGTATCCAAATGGACATTAATGGCAATCTCAGCCTTTAGCTTGTCCGGGAGAGTTTTTAAAACTTCCTTTTCATCACAGGTTTTCTTCTCAGTCCACAGGTAGTCGAACCACTTGATGACCCTGGCCTCCAGGTCTTTGCTGACCTTTCGAAACTGCATGTACTGCTTTATGGAGTCAATCTTTGCCTGGAACTCAGCACGAGAGGCGTTCATATTGGAGATCATGGCACCAACGTTACCGACAATACTAGCAAAAATCAGCACACCAGTGAGGAAGTCGCCAATGACAAAGAGATACTCAACATCCCTGACGGGTGCGGGGGTCTCTCCAATTGTGGTGAGGGTCAGTGTGGACCAGTAGAGGGAGTAGATGTACTTTCTTGCCAAGCGGCCATGTTCCGGGTGGCTGATATTGGGGTAAACCCAAGTGTCCGTCCCAAAACCGATGGATTTCGAAATGGCGAAGAATAAACAAGCATTCCAGTGGATAATAACGAGGATATAAAGGACGAGATTGCCGATACGGAACATATTCGGAAAGCTGGTTCTGGTTTCAGTCCGCTCAAAAAACTCAAAAAGCCTTGAGATTTTGCAAAGGCGGTTTAATCTGAACTCCGGGTTGTGGATTCCATATTTCAGAAACAGCAGATCAGTGGGTATCATTGAAATCATGTCGTATTTGAAGTGAGAAGTTGTTCTGTATTTATCTCTCAGTTTTTTGGCATCTTTTACCAGTAGGCCTTGTTCCAGGTAACCTGAGGAATAAACATCAAATTAGAACTACAGCAGACCCGAAATGACATCCAAAAAATATTATTTCTGCAAAAAATCTGACCTGTTCTTGATTTGACAAAAGTGTCTGCGTAGTAGATGAAGTCTGCGGTGTAGTCCAGCACTAGCCATAATTTTAGATACGACTCCTGGAGTTCGTTAAAGCAGGCCCTAAAACACAAGGAGAACAAATATTGTATTCACTCGTCTGCCGTCACACACATACAACCTTGAGTAACATCCCATTCTTGATCCAGAGGGTTTAATATGATGTGGGCCCACCCTTTGCAGCTATAACAGCTTCAGCTCTTCTGGGAAGGCTTTCCACAGGTTTAGGAGTGTTTATGGGAATATGTTGGATATGTTAATATGTTGGTCACTGATGTTAGAGAGAAGGCCTGGCTCACAGTCTCCACTCTAATTCATCCCAAAGGTGTTTTATCGCGTTAAGGTCAGGACTCTGTGCAGCCCAGTCAAGTTCTTCCACACCAAACTCACTCATCCATGAAGTGTTAAGTTCCTTTCAGTGGAACTAAGGGGCTGAGCCCAACTCCTGAAAAACAGCCCCACATCATAATCCCCCCTCCACCAAATTTATACTTGGCACAATGCTGGCAGACAAGTACTGCTGTCCTGGCAACTGCCAAACCCAGACTCGTCCAGCGGACGAGCGCTCCTGAGAGCGACCCATTCCTGCACAAATGTTTTTAGAAGCAGCCTGCACGTCTAGTTGCTTGGTTCGATACACCTGTGGCCACGGAAGTGACTGGAACACCTGAATTCAGTGATCTGGATGGGTGAGTGAAGACTTTTGGGAATACACGTCAATGCTCCTTTGAGTAAAGAGTATGTGAAGAATATGTGAAGCGCGCCTACCTCGTTATGATCATCATCAGGTTATAAAACACCGGGCCTGCGATGATGGAGAGCCATCTGTAGTACTGATCTGCAGCCGGATCCATTATCCAGATTTCCTTCCTGAAACCAACAGAAAGTGTTTGTTCAGTTTTACGCAGACATCAAAGTTCCAGACGAGCTTTCTGTGATTACATCTCCCAGCCGCATTTGACAGGTACTTACGGTGGCTCTTCTTTCTTTTTATCATCTTTCTTCTCATCTTTTTTCCCATCTTTTTTCTCATCCTTCTTCTCATCTTTTTTCTCATCTTTTTTCTCATCCTTCTTCTCATCTTTATTTTCCTCTTCCTTCTTGTCCCCATCCTTCTTCTCTTCATCTTTTTTCTCCTCCTTTTTCTCATCTTTTTTAATCTCCTCTTTTTTATCCTCTTTTTTGCTAGGGATTACAAGTTTAGTATATTTATAATGATGAAAAAGGATGAGGGTGGTTTATTAAGGACTGCTAACAAACTACATTAAAGGGAGTCAACAGAGAGATTTCATTCACATCTACGGTGCAGGTCATACATTTGTCCAGTAGATGGCATCATACTACTACATCAACACACGACCGCTGTACAGTTCCTAATCTGAACTCCCCAAGCTTGGATCAGAATAATCCACTGGATGACTTCCAACAACAACCCCCGAGGAAGGTAAAGGGTGCTTTCTGTGAGTCTAATGTTGGAGGGTTTGGTGCTATCAGCTATGCTACGTCCAGCTACAGCAAACACCGATGAGGTCCGGCAGAATTAATGATTCTTCTAAAGGAAGCTACTGTCTGTTTTCTGACACACACTTACTCGTCTGTGTTGTTGCAGTTATTCATGTTGTAAGCAGCCAGCGGCCACTTACTGGCAAGACTTTGGAGAGAAACAAAGGAAAATGGTTTTGTGTGTTTTTGCAGAGTGAACCTGAGAGACTTTTCATCCATCACACAAATATACAATATTTTTATGGAAAACTCCCGCTCTTCTCTTTGTTTGCACAAGTTTATACAATCATGTTGTCGAGGGGGAGCACGGTGGTGTGGCGGTTCGCACTGCTGCCTCACAGCAAGAAGGTCTTAGGTTCAATTCCACCTTGGCCAGGGTCTTTCTGTGTGGAGTTTGCATGTTTTGCCCATATCTGTGTGGGTTTCCTCCCACAGTCCAAAGACATGCAGTTACTGGGGTTAGGTTAATTGGTCATTCTAAGTTGCCCGTGAGTGTGAATGGTTGTCTGTCTCTCTGTGTTAGCCCTGCAACAGGCTGGCGACCTGTACAGGGTGTACCCTGCCTCTTGCCCTATGTCAGCTGGGATAGACTCCAGCCCCCCCTGAGACCCTGAACAGGATAAGCAGAAGAGGATGGATGGATGTTGTTTGGGATGCTGAGGATTCTAAGTTTCAGCTATTAGTTGCTTGTTTTCTAAAGAATTTGGTTATGATCGGACTTATTTTCTACCTGATCCATTGTGCAGTAGAGTGCGTGAATAAGGTATAAGCAGAGACCAGCAGGAAATGTGTCGCTTTGCTGGAGTTAACAATGCAAACGATCCTGTTGGCTGTGACTGTGATTTTCTTTGCTGTATTGGTTAGAAATAGAAATCAATGAGCATGTAAAGTATTAAACCCTAAATTATATTGTAAACAATAAAACAACATTAAAAAAATCTGTTATTTGAAAAACATATTTTGATGGCAACTGATACATTTCAAAGCGGAAGGGAAGCAACAAACCACAGGAAGACCTGTATAATTATTTTAAAAAACATCTGGTGGTCTATCTTACAATTAATGAAGGTTAATTAGCATTCTGATTGGACTTGTTCAGAACTTACAGACAAATCACAATTAAAATGTTTCTTGAAAAGTATCTATCTATCTATCTATCTATCTATCTATCTATCTATCTATCTATCTATCTATCTATCTTTCTATCTATCTATCTATCTATCTATCTATCTATCTATCTAAATAATGAGAAACTCTGCCGCCTTCTCTGGGTCTATAAAACTGTTTGTCGGTTTAATCAATCAAAATTTGAAGTTCTTTTTGGATGCTGCAAGACCACAGGCTCAACTTGATGGGTAACGGGTGGCACAACATGCTGCCAACCAGACTGTTTATTCAGTTTATTGTTTTTCAGGTAAAGTTTTGCTTATTTCTGCAATAAAATCTTTAATTTTTTGTAAACGGGGGCCTGGGTCGAGTGTCCTGTTTTTGTTGGTTTTGTTTTAAATTATTGAAACACTAGAAACTATAACTGCTGTGGCTCCAAAAAAAATTCTCCCCAAGGAGGAAACTGAGCACAGCAGCTCCCGCCAGAGCGTGCTTACTTTCTCCTGCGGCCGGCGTCGTGATGGGCCGCAGACTGGGCGTTGCTGTCTCGACTGGACGTGTCTTTGAGCTCCGGACCTCTGAAACGCTCGAGGAAAGAGTCGTGCCTCTCTTGCTCGGGTTTGACTCTGTGAGACGCCCAGTTCCGCAGCATGAAGAAGACGTAAGACAGTCTAGGGAGTCAGCAGGAGGTAAAAACAGCACAACGTGACACCAGTCTAGGCTAGAAAGCACCAGCAGTCATGAACTCGCTGTAAAGGTAAATACCAACGGTGGAAGAAACGTTTCGATCATTTACTTGGAGGCTATCAGTAAATTAAACTCTTTATATAGTCCTACTGATCCATGTTGTTTGCTGCTGGTCGAGTGGGATACAGTTGATCTGTCAGTGCTTCATCCAGGTCATGGTAGTCTAACACGCTTGAGTCAAAGGCAGCTGGACTTCTTTTGAAGATGTTTCATCTCTCATTCGAAAGGCTGCTTCAGTTCTAAAAGCTGATGGGGAGTCCCGGGTATTTAACCTCTTCCTGGGTTTCACCTTAGAGGAGGTCCCGACACAATCGGACGTGTCAGGACAGGTTAAAGTTCCTTAAAGGAGAGGAAACACACTTTTGAGGATATGTTCACATGTTGGACAGAGAACACAGATGGCCTGAGAGAGGAGTAAAGGAGGCCATCTACGTCCAACTGGAACTGCTACAGCTGACCAGAGATGGTGCTCCACTGATTATCAGCCACCTGTAACTTAGTCCTGAACCGCCATTCACACCTCAGCCTGTGTGACCACACGATGGTGGGGTGGAGCAGCGAATCAAAAACTTGTCCTGACTTATCAGGGTGTGTCGGGACCACCTTCAGGGTGACGACCCCACAGTCCTTGGGACTCTTCTTGGACTGAGAGGTGAAACCTCTTTAAGAACCCTAAAGAAGACCAGTTTCCTTTGACTCAAGCACTTCAGACTCTCTCAGGGTGTCACACGATTAATCTGAGAGGTCACTTTTATGCTTCTGTGCGGGCAAAAGCCACAGGTTCTCTGTACCAGTTATTACAGTTTTGAATTTTTAGTTTGAGTTTTTCCACTTTAGTTTCAGTGAGTTTTCTAAATTAAGTTTGGTAGTTTCGTTTTCATTCGTTTCAGCATCTTTAAATCGGTGAAGTCTTGATATCCAAAAGTTCGATTTTGCATTAACATCATAATTTTCTAAAACATTTTCTGACCACTACTCAAAGCAGAGGCTCAGGAGCAGAAGGGAAAATGGGGACGTTTTGGTCAGATACTGAACTGGAGACACCAACAGAAGGTGACCAAATATGAAATTCTTTACTAGCGTGCAGAGACGTGGATGTACAGTAAACTGAAACTGACTGGCTGGTGGATGTTTGAGGCTGTGAGCGGAAATAGAAAAAAATAGATATTTATTTAGCATTTTTTCATGGGCTACAAGTAGAAAAAAAACTGGTTTGTTCTTGAGCAGTATAATGTATTTTCTCAAATGCAACTGGTAATTTAGGAGACACTTCACAGTTGTGCAGTTTCTTTCCACCTTTGGTAAATACCAGGCAATTAAAGCATCACAGCAGGTGTTTACCTGGCCACTGCCCCGGCACCTGTAAACGAGTCTCTGTGGGACTCTGAGGGAAGAACTCTGTCAGAGTTGTCTCCACAAAGAGAGTGAGCTCTGGAAGACAGCGGGAGGGGAATCATTATAATGACAAGATCCCACAAAACAACTGAAAATGACTCAATTCAGTCAGTTAAGGACTGAAATGAAAATCCTGCCACCAGCAGTGCTGACATCAGACCTGCTCTCCCCATTTTCAATGACAGCAAGCTCATCGTCGCTGGTGGACAGCCGCCGTCTGGCTGAAAAGGAGTTTTCGCCGCAGACTTTTGCCATCTTCTCCCGTCTGGCACTGTCGGCCTGGACACAGGTGCACAGAAAGATCACTGAAACATGCTGGCCGGAATCATACGGGCCTGAAATCAAACAGCAGCAAAACAGTGACTCATGAGAGTTAATGCGTTTACTGAACGCCACTCTCCACTGTCTGTCTGAGAGCGGCACCTAAAAATACATCCCGATAATGTCCTTAAACACTAAACAGGATCAGTGCGCTCGCTCTGTGAACCATCAGCTGGCTTTTAAAATAACTAAGCTATGGCTTACAGGGCCACTGTAAGTGTTGAGTGGTGTGTACAGCAGGCTAAAGACTTAAAAAAGAAGCAAACTGCAGCTGCAGGAGTCTGCGGGAAGATCTCTCCAGAAAGTTTATAAAACTCAGAACTGTGTGGCTTTTATGAGCCCTGTGAGCCCTTTATAACCAAGAAACATCGTTACAGTGTTACATGAAGTCAGATTCAATCATTTTTCTGAGTTGAAATGATGAGTTTTGTTGTCATTTGTAGGTTTCTTTGAAGTGCTGGTGGTAAATACTGACTCACTGATCTCTGGGGAACACCAATGTTTGTAACACGTGCACTCGTGTAGATTAGTGCTAATACCGGGGAGTTAAGCAGTCCCCACTTAAATTAAATCACACTGACAGAATCGCCAAGAAGCTGAGATCTCAGAGGGTGACAAAAGGTAAAAGCAACAGTCTGTCTGTGAGTGTGAGTTACATCATATTCTGACGCTCATCACAGATCATGTCTGTGTTTTAGGGATGAGTCTTCATCTGCATTTTCATGCTTTCTGGGTTTCTAATGACGGGCATCACACAGAAAACAGGAAGTAAGATCACATCTAAATGAACTAATAAAAACTCCACTGCAGCTGATCTGTGGATCTAATGGTCACTAACCGGCGCTTACAAAGTTCTGGAAGGCTATAAACGATATAAACATCACTCCCAGCTCGCAGTTTCCACTCACCAAAATGCCATAACTACATGCACTCACCCTGCCTGTCCTCTCATAAATTTCCATCTACAACAAGGCACAGTCTGAACCAGCTGCCGCTGATGAGGGGACTCAAAACCAAAGCCTCAATTATTATTAGTGATGATTTTTTTTATCCCTGCAAATGATGAGTTCCTCTGCAAGGGTCAAAACAAGCTCATTTGCATTTAAATATCCCTAACGAGCTCACATCTTCACCTTTTACAAACCTTTATTAAAACAAATGTAAACCTTTGAACTCCATTATTTGATGATTACAAGTTACTAGTTGTGCGCACAGAAAATGTGCAACACAATACTTCATTTTAAAATCGATTATAATGCTTCGAATGCCCTGCACACCTGTATTATTAGTGAATTTCCCACAAACTGTTTCTAAACTATTGCACGCTGAAGCAGAATAAACACCTGTCACCTGTCTGAAGCCTTTTCAAGATGATTTTGGCGAGGCAGCAATTCTCCTACGATTCCTCCGATATATTCCCATCTTCCCAAACAGAAAAATAACCTATTTTTTAAATCCACGGAAATATTTCGGATCGCTCTGTCCCGCGAAGAAGTCACTAAAAATACCGATACCGGCGGTCCATAATTGGCCCCTGGCGCTCTGCTGCTGAAGTCCGCGCAGACTCTGCAGGCAGGTCTCAGATCAGAGGAAGGGGAGGAGTCCTGTGCATCCATCACCGCTCACAACGTCAGAGCGCTCAGGGGCCAGAGGCAGTGCACTAAAGCCAAAATATCATTATTTTATTGTTTCAATTTGAAAAATCCCATTCAGGAAAATAAACAAAGTGAGCTGCACATAGAGCTGCAAAACGCACTGAATTAAAACAGATGCATAGTAGAAAATACTGATGTGACATCATACAAATTATAAATACTTTGTCATCAGTGTATATTGCACCTTTGCAGTAAACTGGCTCTGGTTCTTTTAAAGGGCCACAAAGCAAAACTTTCTGGATTCTGAAGGAATTCAGTTCAACCTTTTTTTTTCTGGTCTTTGTTTCTTTTTTAAAGAAAATATTGAAAGTTCACAAATGTTTGTCTCCTGTCGCCAAGCGTTTTACGCTGCACTGCTTTGTACCTTAAAACTGGTCTGTAGTGGACACTTAGGTGTGGGTTACACAAGTATTCTTTGCCCCCATTGGTCATTCCTTCAATCTTTAGGTTAGTTTGACTCAGGACCCGCCCCCTTGATGTGCTGAGGCTTATTTCACCAAAGTGAATTTGACTGACATTTGATGATGTTTGGTTGCTGCATCGCTGCCTTCTTCCTGGATGGACTTCCCACATTTTCTTTAGAAAAATAATATTGTGCTCATAAATATGCATACATTAGTGCGTAATTATGTCCTCCAACAAATTAATCATTTCCATTTTAATCTATTAAAAATGCATAGGAATGGAAGCCATCATGTTTCCCGCCATATTTGAATAGAGTGGCCAGGAAGGACATCTCCCTGTTGACTAATCGTGTTTTACATATGTGGCTAGAGACCGTCCACATACGGAGTACGCCAAAGGCGAAGGAGAAGCTTTAGGCATTCGGTTGCCATAGAGGGACATTTAAATTCATGTCTGCACCTTCAGACTCAAGATATGAAGGATCATACCTGAAAATGCAAAGGAAAGAGGCAACGCACCCTGCATCTGGATAAATCCTCTTCCTCCTCACCTCAAGTCTCATCTCCTGAACTGAAGTCAGGGCTCTAACACACTGAAACGTGTATAAACATAGACTTAAACAGACTTTACTGTCATGTATACAACAAGTGTACAGGGAACGAAATTTCACTGCGATTAGCTCAACACAAGATGAAATTTAAAAAAATACACTGAAATGTATTAAACTGTATAGCAGAAAAAAAATACTGTAAAGTGCAATGTAAAAGGGACCTGTGGAATTAACATACAGAAATATGGTATCCAGTATAAGTGGCCTATTATCATTGTGTATTAAGCAGAATGATGATCCGAGGAAAAAAGCTATTGCAGGAGCTGGTGGTTCTGCTCCGAATGCTGCAGAACCTTCTTTCAAAGGCCGGCAGGGAGAAAAGTCCATGGTGGGGGTGTGAGGAGTCACTGATGATGGTTCATCAGTGACTCCTCACAAGTGTAGTCTTGCATCCAAGACTACACTTGGATGCAAGACTACACTGGGATGCAATGTCCTGAATGAAGGGAAGAGAAGTCCCAATGATTTCCCCAACTGTCCTCACAGTCTTCCAGTCAGAGGCTCTGAAGCCTCCACACCACAGAGAGATGCAGCTAGCTAAAATGCTCTCTGTGGTGCTTCTATAGAATGTAGTGAGAATGGGCGACAGCAGGTGGGCTCTCCTCATCCTGTTCAGGAAGTGTGAAGGTAAGAGTGAGATATCCAGAGTGTACCCTGCCTCCCACCCTGTATCAGCTTGGCTCAAAAGGCTCCAGCACCCCCGTAACCCTGATTTGGATAAGTGGAAGAAGGTGGATGGATGGATGGATGGATGGATGGATGGATGGATGGATGGATGGATGGATGGAAAGTTTCACAGAGAGACATCA
>JAVDPK010017207.1:0-13937 GCA_034780415.1 Cichlasoma orientale | reverse complement strand
ACGCGTAACAATCCCCGTCAGTCGAGCCACGCCCCTGCCACGTAACTTTCCCTTTCAGTCCAGCCCCGCCTCCTGCCCCGTCACGTAACGCTCCCCGTCAGTCCAGCCCCGCCTCCTGCCCCTGCCGTGTAATGCTCCCCGTCAGTCCAGCCCCACCCCTGTCATGTAACGCTCCCCGTCAGTCCAGCCCCGCCTCCTGCTCAGTCGCATAACGCTGCCAGTCACTCCAGCCCACTCCTGCCGCGTAACGTTCCCTGTCAGTCCAGGCCCACTCCTGCCGCGTAACGCTGCCCGTCAGTCCAGCACGCTCCTGTTGCGTAACGTTCCCTGTCAGTCCAGCCCTGCCCCGCCTTCTGCCCTGTTGCTCCAGCCCCGCCTCTGCCATGTAACGTTTCCTGTCAGTCCAGCCCCGCCTCCTCCCCCTTTCACGTCACGTATCGCTCCCCCTCACTCCAGTCCGCCCCTGACGCGTAACAATCCCCGTCAGTCGAGCCACGCCCCTGCCACGTAACTTTCCCTTTCAGTCCAGCCCCGCCTCCTGCCTCTGTCACGTAACGCTCCCCGTCAGTCCAGCCCCGCCTCCTGCCCCTGTCACGTAATGCTCCCCATCACTCCAGCCCGTCCCTGACGCGTAACGTTCCCCGTCAGTCCAGCCCCGCCTCCTGCCCCGTCGCATAACGCTGCCAGTCACTCCAGCCCACTCCTGCCGCGTAACGTTCCCTGCCAGTCCAGGCCCACTCCTGCCACGTAACGTTCCCTTTCAGTCCAGCCCCACCTCCTGCCCCGTCACGTAACGCTCTCCATCACTCCAGCCCGCCCCTGACGCGTAACACTCCCCGTCAGTCGAGCCCCACCTCTGCCACGTAACGTTCCCTGTCAGTCCAGCCCCACCTCCTGCCCCTGTCACGTAACGCTCCCCATCACTCCAGCCCGGCCCTGCCGCGTAACGCTCCCAGTCACTCCAGCCCACTCCTGCCGTGTAACGTTCCCTGTCAGTCCAGGCCCACCCCCCTGTCAGTCCAGCCTTGCTCCTGCCATGTAACGTTCCCTGTCAGTCCAGGCCCACCTCTGCCGTGTAATGCTCCCCGTCAGTCCAGCTCCGCCTCCTGCCCCGTTGCTCCAGCCCACTCCTGCCCCGTAACGTTCCCTGTCAGTCCTGTTTTGATGTGTGAATTCGAATACGTGGGAACAGATGGGGGAAGCTACATTTTTTCCACATATTATTGCATATCTAATTCGATTTTCTGGCCTTGTTTTCCATCTAATTTTCATTTCATAGAGAGGAAGGTTGTCAGATAAAACTCTTTTGCTTCCTGCTTAGCATTTCAATCACTTCTTAGCATCTTTAAATGCTGTGCTGGCTTTTGCCCCACTATGCTTTTCTTTCCTTGCTGAAAACTGGTTATTGTGTCACGAAAGTCCTTTGGCAAATGTAATATGCACTTTACACCCGGAAGCCAGAAAAAGATAAAGAGAAAAAAAGTCACCTTGACTCATGCCAGCATTTCATCGTTGGCACTCTTTTATTCAAGTCTTCTTTGACTTTGTGTCTTTCTTCTTTAATTACACACAAGCAACTCTACATATGCACATATACATGAACTGATACTAACACACTCCAAAACTGACCATTATCTTACTAAGTAACATAAGCCTGTCTTTATTTAATGTACTTCTTTTTCTTTTTCTGGCTTGTCATATTTAAATGCCTTGCTGTCACACACACTTGTTGAACTTTCAGTAATAAAAAATAAAAGATGAAAATTAGAACAAGTTTGACTCCAAAGACTACAGAATGCAGGCACTGGATTGGCCCTCATATGAGCAGAAAGGTAGAAGAGGTTTGGTATATAGGTCCCATTACTGATTTGTGTCTTAAGTTTATGGTGATTAGTTTAGCTTAACCAGAGAACTAATATAGAGTTAATATTATTGAGAACTCCCACTACCTGGACTTTTGGTTTTATATTGAATTAAAAAGTGGTTCCAGAAAAATGTGGTTAGGTTTTTTAGCACATTAGTATATTAAAAATAAAAACCTATCCTCTCTTCTACTAAGAATCAAACACTCAGGGATGACTTGATTGCTGAGTGATTAGGGTCATATCTTATGAGCCCAATTACCTTCTGCAGTGAGTCTCCAGCTGGATAAAGAACCCTTTTTGGCTTCACAGAATCATTCCATTAAGGGTTCATGTGGCTGTCAGAATAAAAGCTTAAAATCAGTCACTGTTTATATCCACAGTAAAGAGGGAAGTGCTCTTGTGTCTGGAAGCCTTCACTGTTTGAACCAGGTAAACACTGCTGAAAGGGTGGTGTGAGACTCCTGTCTTTTTCCCCATCATCACCATAACCACGTACAGTATATAATTTTGGGAGGATGTGCTGTATACCTGTCTATGTACTTTGCACACACTGTTCCACTGAAGCTTGCCAAAACAGTGTATATTTCTGTGCTTGGACGTTCACTGCAGAAACTGAATGTCTAGGGCAAACGGCACTAGACTTCTACGTTAACTGCAATTTTCAAGCACTGTGAGACAGTAAAGCTAAACAACACTGCCATCAGCTGGCCAAACATAAACAGTTTGGCCAGCTGATGGCCAAACTGTTAAATGCACTCCTGCCTACATTGCAGTTAAATGCACTCCTGCCTACATTGCAGAGTAGGCAGGAGTGCATACTCCTGCCTACTCTGCAGGAGTATGCACAACAGTTATATTTACAACTATAACTGTTGTAAATAGTCTATAACTATTTACAACAGTTATAGACTTTACTGATAACTGTTGTAAATAAAACTGGACTGAATTAGACTGTGTCTATAATTTTGACTTAAGATGGTCAGACCACATTATATGAGTAATCAGTACAGAAACCTTTGCTTGTGCCTATAGAGGTGAGGGACATGGGAACATAACTCACTGTGCACGACCCGCCCCATGAACAACCTGCAGACAGATACAGAGACCAAAAAGGATTGAATGCTTCTCTTTGTTACTTTGGTGGCTTGAGGTGATTACTTGACAGTTTGATAACATTTGGATTTTACAAACTCATGTTGAATGCAAACTTTAGCTTATGGAGCTCAGAATTCAAAGAAAGCTTTATATTTAAATCTTATTTTATTACAAGAATTTAACGCGCTGCCAACAATCACATTGAAAAGATACTGCTTGGGATTGTATAGTTGATAATGTACTGCATGACTGCTGAGCTCACATAGACTTTGCAGCCAACAACTTTGCTCTTCGAGCTGCACCAGACTTCCTCTTTGCTTTAGATCTGAGGCGGGACGGATGGGATCCTTTTTTTTCTCCACCACTGGCTTTGGCCCAATAACTGGAGGAGCAAAAACACAGACACACAAACCAGTAAGTTACGTGTATCTATTAAATCGTATGGGCGTAGTGGAGTGAAAAGCTTTAACTCTTAACAGGAACAGATTCCTGGCTCACCTGTTGAACATATCTGTGTATTTGACAGAGCAGGCTTTACGTTTGTGCTCTGGGCTTCCGCAGTTAAAGCAGCCCTCCTTTAATTGACTGCTGGCACATGGGTGGTCTGGGAGGGCACAGTGGCCACAGGACTGGCAGTGCTTCCAGGCTTACAAGGAAGGCATTTAAATAAATTCACAAAATACGAGAAAGCAGTGATGTGAAAGCATTAACTGCGCATCAGTTTGTATGTGATTAGTCTACCTACATGGTTTCACACATTTCCCACAAGCTGAGCAGTGATTCCATTCCCGGCCATCCTGCAAACACCAGGAGAAAATACGGTCTGTAACATGTATAGATTGACTGGAAACTTCACAGAGTGCCTTATTAGTTTTATACCTTGGATGGGCAGCGGTTGCATTTAGCACAATGTTTGTTCAGTGATGAGACATATCTCTCACACAAAGGGCAAAATCTGAAAATGAGAAGACCATTTAATCAAGTTAAACATACACGTCATCATTATTACCCATCATTACTGTTTCATTTAAAAAGGTTAGTTAAAAAAAGGTCAGTCTGCTACAGCTGCTGTGTTCAGAGTCACTTCTTTTCAGTGTGAATTCAAATATAATACACTAACAGTCAAAAGTTTGGACACACTCACACCCATTCATATGAATGCGTGAGTGTGTCTTTTGACTGGTACTGTATGTCCAGAACTGTTTAAACACAGGCAAGAGACAAACAGCAACTGTTTCATGTAAGTGTTATGTGTTGTGTTTATGCATCGCATTAGATGCCTACAAATTCTGTTTTCAAGGCAAACTTGGAGTCATGCAGTTTGTGAGCTGCTGATTTTTTCTCACGTATAAAAATGCTGAAAATACAAAAGATTCCCCAAAAAAGTTAATAAAACTGAAGTTACTCCATCAATAAATGACACCAATTAATTAATCCATCCGTTTTTGGATTCTCTGTTTAACCATCTTGAATTTATGCTAAACGTGAGAAACAAAACTGATTCTCAGTACTGCTGCAGAGTTATCCTTAAAATACATTACAGAAAATTATTCTGTAATCAAACGCCTAAACTTCCAAGTTTGGGTCATAACTTTGCCCATTTTATGAGGAGACGAAAAACAGATGTTTTTTATTCTGCACAGTTAACCAAAAACTGTCACTTTTCTTTTTTATAGTTATATCACAAATCTGTGACAATCTAGAGGCTCGTTCAACCTGGTTATTACAATGTTATTACTGGTTATTACAATGTACGGTAAGACATTCTGAGTGAGACTTCTCTATCATCTTCTTAATGGCATTTCTGAACACATACTGATTGAAAATGACATCTGCATTTGAGAGAGTGAGCATGTTGTTACCTGTAACCCTCCTCTTTGGGAAGGACGATGTCTCTGGGTGAAAGATTAGTGAAGAGTCTCACAGGAGACTGTTTTCTGCCCATCTTTCCATGTTTATACAGAGGATGGTTATCATAGTCCACCTGGTTTGAAAGAAAGAAACAGTGACTTCATTACTTGTTCCCATGAGAGCATATTAGGCCACTGAATGTATTAAAAATGTGTGTGTGTGTGGGGGGGGGGGTAAAGTTGTAATTTATGAGAAAAAAACAAACTAGCATTTCGCTGCACTTAAAGTTAAAGTTGAAGAGAAATTCACATATGAAATGTTATTAGAACATCAACAACACCTCTTTCCAATCATATCATTAAGGCAGATAACAAACCACAAGCTTCTTCTCTTTATAAATTGGACTCTGATGTGGACTAACGGCACCGATTTCTATGTCACTCTGACCAGTGTGCACGGATTGCCTACAAAGTGCGGCAACATATTTCTTCACTCACATATAATCTGGCTTGACCAAAATCACTTTAACACATTGATCATGCAGTCATCCTACTTAATGTGCTTCTGAATAATCTGGGGTATTTGAATGAAAATTATAATGTACTACATACAATGTGAGATAAAGGTTAATTGCTATAAATGTCTATCTGAAAGTGCAGTATTTATATTTAAGGAAGTGAATCCAATAATATAAATGTAGAATTAGAATAATAAATAAAATACAATTTAAATAAGTAAATAAAACAGGCTAAATAAAATACAATAACTAAGAATAAGCTGAACTAAACTAAAACAGGTATAGCATTATTCTAAGACAGCAGCAATGACTCGAAATGGTTTCGAGATGCAGTGGTGGCAACAGAACAGCAGCAGAGCTGAGCAGCATGGAATTTTAAATGACAGCGGAGTTCTTAAAGTGTGTGCAAGTGTTCAGTGTAGACATATGGTGGTGTGCAAGTGTGGAGCATTAGGGGACATTCTTTTGGTATGTGTAGTACATGGGGTCCATAGTCAGTATAGTTGAGCAGTCTGACCACATCCAGGTAGAAGCTGTTTTTCAGTCAAAATGTTTTACCTGGATGCAGCGCAGCCGCCTTCCGAATGGGTGTATTCGGGGTGGGTGGGGGTCACAGAGGATGCAGGTACAGTTGCGTTCAAAATAATAGCAGTGTGCTTAAAAATGTGATTAAAGCTCAGAATCCTTATAACGCTTTTTATTTCTGGGCATTGGGAAAACTGAACATTATATTCTTAATCAAAACATGAAGTGCAATGTTCTCTCAGTCATAAACTGGCCCCCCCAGAGCCCAGATCTCAACATTACTGAAGCGCTGTGGGATGATCGTAACAAAAAATGGAATAAAAAGCAGTCAACATTAAAATATGAGCTGCCGAACATCCTTTAAGAAGCCTGGAGAACTATTCTTAAAGACTCTTAAAGAAATTACAAGAAAGCTTCCTGAGAGTTCAGACAGTATTGAAAAATAAAGGTGATCATATCAAATAATGACGTTCAAGCTTGTTAGAATTGTACAAACTGTATTTGCCTTATATACTGCATTTCTATTTATCTTTGGACACGTTTCAATAAATCACTGCACCCATTTTTCTTTAAAAACATGAACAAATGAAGGGTGGTGTAAGATTTGTGTAACTTTTCAGAGTAAAATATGACAAAATAAAGTATATTATTACAGTAAATATTACAGTGCAGCACTTACTAATTTAAAAAAAAAACGAAACCTCTAAAGTTGCAGTTTTTTAAATGCTTGTTGCTAGTTACATTAGCTAAGAAGTAAAACTTTTGTCCTGCTGTTACCTGGTAGTCCAACATGCTGAATGATGGAAGACACGCCAATATCCGAGGCTCAAAGTAGTACGGGAAGATCCAGATCATGGGCATGTTAGCATTACTGCTGTCTGCAGATACAAACACAACATGCATGCTAGAGTCAAACGTTGGACTTCTGATTTTAAAAACGCATAAAGAAATGTTTCACTCTGAAAAGTCCACAGTGATGCTGACCAGAGCTCTGCAGCATCTTCCATGTCTGAGATATCTGAGAAAAACTGTTGGCCAGGGGCTTCACCAGACCACCAAATGGAGGGTCAGCTACCATTACCACCTTCTCCTTGTCACACTCTCTGAGGAAGGCCTTCAGGACTGCACTGGATAACTGATAAGAGAGCAGGCTTTGTAATACAGAGCTACACATGGAAAGCTTGACTGAGTACAGCAGGACATGGGCTCAAATCCTACCTCTCCGCCAAAAAAGTGATGATTAAACATGTTGTAATGACAGAACTCATCTTGGCTGTAGAACTGAGCATATCTGAAATAGAAAGACATTATTAATTATTTGACATTATTATTATTATGCAACAGATTGTTTTGTGTTTCGTGACACTGGTAAAAAAAAAGAAAGAAAGAAAAGAACAAGCTTGAATTTATCTACTGCTGGTGTGCACCGAGTTAGGTGAGAACACACCAGGTAAGGATAGAGTGTAACCCAGGAATATACCCGCCCTGCACTTCTAGCCTGCACAATGTTTACAGAAACAGACAGCAGAGAAAGAACTGCTTAAAACATTATTTGATCACGATTTCCTTTAGTCCAGATATGTTACCTTTATCATGCAGAGGTCTAAAGGTTATTAAAGGGTACACAACAAAACACAACAGCTTTTTCAACTCTGTATGTGAAACATGTGTAAAATTCAACTTAAAACATTTAGAAAGCTGTAAAAAATTATTACAGTAGATCCGACTCGAGACCATGTCCTGGAGTGGGTTTTTGCAAAAAGCTTGGGATGAACTCACAGGTTTGTCAAACTTCACATAAACCATAAACTGGTTTCCTCTCTGTGCGCACACACACACACACACACACACACACACACACACACACACACGCAGACAGCAGAAGCAAAAACCAAGAAAGTGTTTGAAATAATGTTAAATGAGACAATGTCTTAGGCAAAAATGTAACCTGTGTTTATTTTGTTCAGTCCTCAGAAATGGCAGAACGAGTTGTGTTACGTTGGTAATGAAAAGTCGACAACAGTTCAAAGTGATCTTGCAGCACCCTCTGCAGGCATCCACAGCCTGCTGCAGGATGGGCTGAGCTTCACTCCACTGGATGCAAACAGTGATGGGGTTGTTCAACCTTTTCCACATTCACCCAAACTACAGAGGAAAGCTGCCAAAGCTGTGGAGCCCTCTCAGGTACAGATATGTGTTGACTGGCTAGGATATTGACTAATCGACCACAGCAGATCCAGCCATCCATTCTCTTACGCTTATCCTGTTCAGGGTCGTGGGGGCAGGGCGGGGCTTGTCGAGGCACATCCTTTAGATGTTCATTTGGAGGAAAGTCTAGATCCCACGTTGCTCAAACATACACTTTACAGACTAACACTATCCAAACATGTGCAGCGAGCCATCCTAATGACTGTCACACAACCATCAAGGCAAAGCTGCACATTTTCTCTGTGGACTACAATAGCAGAACACCTGCTTTATCAGAGAGATCAGCAATATGCAGTCAAAAAAGAAAAGGAATACTGTCATACAAACATGAGTAGACTGTACAAATCTGAAGTTTCTGAAGAACAACGGGAACTGATAAATCTATACCGATTTAATCATCAGGTGTTAACAGATTAAAACAGGCTTTGCTGCAAAGCAGGAATTTTCATAACAGATTAATTATCAAACCACTTATGATGGAAAAAGTGTTATGTTGTCTGCAGGAGCAGTTCTCCACATATATGGAGGAGCTGCAGGCTGGGAGATCCAGGACTGAGGCTCACATCCAGTCGCTTAAGAAATGCAAGGCGGATCTCTCTGTAAGTAAAGAACCAAACACTACCAGGACTGATGATATATATAAAAACCCTTATAACATGCGCTTTCCATCATGTTCCTCCCTGAAGAGGACCACAGATCGTCCTGGATTCTCTGGAGCTGGACCTGAGCCATACAAAGACCAAGCTGGACCGGGTTCTGAAGAACCGGGATGAACACCGTGAACAGGTCATCAAGAACATCAGTATCATCCAGAGATCGCTGAGTAAAAGCACCATGGTGAAGGAAGACGAGAAGGTCTGATTTATATGGCAAAGCCATTTAAAACTACAGTACCTGCAGGTACCTATGTTTTAACAAGTATTTCTGCTTGTGTCTCATCTCAAGGGTCACCCTGAGAATGAGAGGTAATTCACTGCACCAGCTTCATCTCTGTATAGCTCTAAATCACATCTTTCTGCCTCACTTTGATCTTTGTGACCGCTCTTCCAGCCTGAAGAAGAGGCTGAATGAAGAGAGATTTGAGAGGCTTCCAAAAACGCTCTCCATCTCCAAAAATCTCAAGGCCCAGCTGCAAAGGAAGGCTCTACTGTTACAACTACCTGCCCAGGAACATGATGAGTGAGTGAAAGTTAGGTGTATTCAGGCAGCAGGAAAGAACAAAGCGGGCCAATCAAGGCATACTTCATTAGGTTTAAATGATACCAACAAAAATACTTGTTTCTTTTTTCTGCCATATACAATAATTTATGCAAGTATTGCCAGTCTCTCTTCCTACTGCTGAAGCAAAATATGCAAAGGCAGAACCAATGATTTGCTTTGACGTAATTAGCATGTGACTCAAAACACAACACAACAATGGGTGAGATAGCGGCAAGCTAACATAGCTAAGGCCAGTTTACTATCGTTATCATGCATAAGTCCCTCGTACAATGTTTTAATGGATGAAGGTTATCATTGTTAAGTATCAACCCTATACTCCTCAACATGTCGTAATTGACTCACTGTACTTCAAAAGTGCCGCCGCTCGTGTACTTCCAGCAACAATTACCGTAATAAGAAGCAAAAAAGCAACAAGAAAGCAGCAATTGGTGCATCTCTAACAAGGAGCACTCCGAGAGCGCCAACCTCGGCCAAGGCAGCTCACTCTCTGGGCAGTATTTACTTTTAAGAGAATAGTATTGTATTTTGTATATATTACTTTTGTTTTCTTTGTTCTTTTATAGTAATACCTTAAGAAGTTTATACTACAGTAAAAATCAGGTAAGGGTAGCATGATAGATGTTTACCTTGATTACACAAAATATGTAGGAATAAGTAATAGATAATAGGTATTAATTTGTAAAATACTAGACATGAATAATAACAGTATATTTCAAACTAACTAGGCAGCTCATTCGTTTTCTCTTGACAATAGTCTCTGAAGATAACACATTTTGAACTTGAAAGAAAGGCAGATGTGAAATATAAAAGTGAGGTCAGAGGTCAAATGTGATGTGGCTATGGATGCAAACTGTAATATGATATTTAGAATCCCCATATACCAGTATCATTTCCTAAATGGTGCCAATACAGACAAAGGCAGGAGAACTTTACGCATAGTTTTAAAGATAAAAAATACATTTAATTCAAATATAAATCAAAGTTTGGCCTAATGAAAGTTTTATCAGAAAGTTAATCACAAAGTTTTATCAGAATTCATTCAACACTTTTTGAGATATCGTGTTTCCGGACAGAACGACACACAAACCAAAACCAAAAACACAACCTCCTTGGCGGAGGTAATAAAATAACACAAACTTACCTGAAGTCAATATCCAGCAGGAGGCTCTTCATCGGCTGGTGTTTCTGCTCCAGATTTCGCAGCTTGATCAGCTCCTGCAGTCTGACCCAAAAAGCAACAATCATTACTGATCACAGAAAAAGTGTTTAACTGAGATTTGACTAATCAAAATATTTAGGTTTTATTATATGACAGTTACACAGATTATCCAATAAGGCTGCGTACATTTTCGGCTTTTGGGGCCACACATGTACAATAAAGGCAAAGAGTCTGTGCTATCTTCTTTGTCAGAAATCAGTGCATTTTTCTGTCTGTGTATTACACTGAAGGGAACAAACCCAACTAACAAAAATGAAAATAATTAGAAAAAGTTCATTTTATCTAGTGATAAAAATGTGTCTATGCAGGGGAAAAATATCTTATGGTCACTGCAGTGAAAAACCTCTATGGGAAATCTACAGTTAGACGACCACAAAACATCAAAACTGTCCACTGACTCATTTTCTTTCCTCAAGGATCGTTGCTATGCTTTTAGTGCTGACCTTGTATTTTGTCAGCTGTGGTTCAGATTAGGAAATCACTGAACTTAACAAAAGCTCCCAGAATGATGCATCTTTAGGCCTGCTTTAAGGATGACTGATATAGCGCTGATATTAGCTGTTTGTTGATATATTGGTATTGGCATTTTATACAGCTGCTAAATAAAAAGAAGAAGAAACAGGCTTTAGCCATGTAATGATTGATAATGATGCATAACCTATTTATGTTCCATGTGTATTCTAATCACCATATATTGGTATTGGTCTGGTCTGGCAAACATCAGGCACTGCCTATATACAGAAAAATTTCACAGGCCAGCAATATTGGTGTGGGGTCAACCAGGCGGGGTCCCCTCGGTAACGGACAACTGCTTACTAATACTAATGGCTGTGCCACTGGCTAACTGTGACAATAGCAATTCATTCTGGTAACTAACAATGGAAATTCTCAGGGTTTGGTTAGTGTTTCCATCATAATGGTTGTGTTTGTCACAGTCAAATTACATACTTTAGTTTATATAATGGCTCCACTGGTGCTGAAGAGATCCATCACAAAAGAAGATGCTCCACTATAACTGAATCAAATGTTCTGATACCTTCAAAGGTCACACCTGCCTCACCTGGGTGTGCCCACACAGAGCATCTTCTTGTATCCCAGACCAGCTAACGTGTCCAGGAGAAAGTGTGTGCTGCGTTCGGTGAAAAGGTACTGGGCATTGCTCTTCTTGTTGTCCAGCGGACGCAGCAGCACACTGGGCCTCTTCAGCTGTGCTGCAGTGATGAGAGTGGATCTGTGAGCAGAGTGAACACTGTGCTCTCCTGGCAGGAGCAGAATCTGACAGTCCTGACAGAACTTCTTCTCATCAAGAGGAAGGGAGGCAAACTTTTGAAATCTGAGGGGCAAATTGTAAAACATCCTAAAAGTCAACAAAGCCAGTTGTTTTGTTTTTTTCCCAAAAAAAGTTCTGATTTTGCTTGTGCTGATTTAATATTACAACAACTGAAATATTGTACAAAACCAGCAATGCATAAATAAATACATTAAATCAAGCTTTGTAATCATCCTACGGTATGCAAAATCAGTGCAAATTATCACCTATTCCAGTACTCCTGGTGGGTGAAAGGGGGCCTCTTTGACTGGTTTTCTGCTTCTCTGGCCAGCAGCCTGGCTTCTGAAACCTTTGAAGCATGAGAATTTTAACAAATTGATCGTTGTCATACATCTGGTTATTTTTAGCTGTGGAACCTTCCAGTGAGCCTACCTTTTCATCTTCCCACTGAAAGAAGTTGCAGTCTTTTCTGTCTCGAGAGGCAGAGCATGCATAAAACCTCCGGCCTTTTTCTCCTCCTTTGCAAACCTTCTCAAAAAGCAAGGTAGGACCTGACAAAAGATACCATGTAATTAAAAGGTTTGCAAAATTGCACTGAGAAAAATAATAAGCATTACTGTTTAACCCCCGAAAGCCACACAAACAGACATAAAAATCCGTCTGCAATTCTGCCTAAATATTAGGCACATACACTCACCGGCCACTTTGGTAGGTATACCTGTACCTAAAAACTGCTGATCTACAGGGATTTTCCCACACAACCATCTCTAGGGTTTATAGAGAATGGTCTGAAAACATAAAATATCCAGTGTGCTTCAGTTCTTTGTGCAACACTGCCCCCACTGATGCTGTTGAGGTCTTAGGAGAATGGCTAAACTGGATTGAGCTAAACATGGTATGCAGAAGACCATCTCTGAATGCACCACATATTGGGCCTTGAAGCAGATGGGCTACAGCCACACAAGACAATACCAGGTGCCACTCCTTTAAGTGAAGAACAGGAAACGGAGGCTACAGAACTGTGAGTATGTCACAAAATTGGAAAAATGTTACCTGGTCTGATGACTTTAGAATTCTCCTGTGACATTCAGATGGTAGGCTTAGAATTTGGTGTAAACAGCATGAAAGCATGGATCCATCCTGCTTTTGTATCAACAGTTCGGGCTGCTGCTGGTGTAATGGGTGGGAGATTATTTTTCTTGGCACACTCTAGGCACCTTAATAGCAAATTAGCATAGTTTAAACACCACGGCGTGCCTGAGTATTGTTGCTGATCTCTCAATCCCTTTATGACCATAGTGTGCCCACCCTTTCATGGCTGCTTACAGCAGGATAACGCCCCATGTCACAAAGCTCACATCATCTCAAACTGGTTTACTGAACCTGACAATGAGTTCACTGAACTCAAATGGCCTCCACAGACACCAGATGGCAATTCAAAAGAGCACCATAGGAATGTGGTGCAACGTTAGCCGACAGATCTGCAGCAACAGCGTGATGCTTTCATGTCAGTGTGGACCAAAATCTCTGAGAAATATTTCCTGCACCTTGCTGAATCTGTGCCACGAAGAATCAAGGCAGTTATGAAGAAAAAAGATGGTCCAACCCTGTACTGTACTGTACTACCATGGCGTACCTAATAAAGTAACCGGCGAATGTTTGTCCACATGGAGTGGCTCTTTGAAAACACACCCCTATTAATTATTATATTTACATGCATTATATTAAAAGACCTAGCTGACGTGTAATTTCACGAATAATCCTGTTATAAGTGATTATAAGAATTTAAAAAAGCAACTTTAAAACAGGAGATTTCCTAAAGCAGTTTGGCATTGCTATTCTAATTAGACTCACCGTGAGAACAGCATGGCGCTGTTTGCGCGTCCTCAGTGAGAATAACTTCTATTCCAAAACTGTTGCCGTGTTCTTCTTTTCCATCCATGTTGTGGATGTTATGCAAAAACAGTTTTTTCTTTAAAACCGTCAACACCACGCTGAGTTACACTGACAAGCCGAAGTCCTCTTGTGTCTTGTCGCGAAGATTTGACGTCATAACAATGCTGTTTTTATAGAGTCGGTTTGTCCATCGATATATATATACATAGATGCCGCATTGAGCGCTGACTCGTATGCCTACGTCACCGCCATATTGGAGGGGGCAAAAGC
>JAVDPK010017206.1:3530-13938 GCA_034780415.1 Cichlasoma orientale | reverse complement strand
GACGTGAAATTTAAAAAGTCGCGAGATTTCCTAGAATCGACTTGTCGACGAGTCGACTAGTTCGTTCAACCCCTAATGCATTTACATTATTTTCCTGACTTCCAAAACTACAGAAAGCTCCGGTGGATATGTTCTTCCACCATCACCCCATCACAGCATTAGAGATCCAGACAGTATGGTTTTCAATGATATCAAATTCTAATAAACTGATATTGCTCTGATAAATGTTGTTGTTGCGATGCATTATTGCACAGCACACACCAGTAGAGGGCAGGCTCTACTGGTGGAAAAGGCAGCTGAGCTCAGTGAGCTGTGAATAATGGTGACTGTACAAAAACAAATACACAAATAAAGACAGACAACACAGATAAAGCTGTATGGCAACAGACTTCTAACATTACACACACAAATGAACTACATTTAAATTTAGTTGTAGACCAGTTACCAGACCAGTCACACTTGAGAAAAACAGTCCCAAAAACTGCAGCACCATCAAAACTATTGCAACCGTGTGTAATGAACTTGCTACCTTCTTGCCTTTGAAATAGTTACTTTGAGGACAGGAACCAAGTCGGCAACCACGCGCAATCAGCTGCCATTCTCAAAGTGACTTTGGCACGTCATTGAAATTAGCCAGACAATCCTAAAATCTCCCAACAGATTAACAATAATCAGTCTAATTCCACTATTTAATTCTCATCCATCAATAAACTACTTAATCCCTCCATAACTAGATCGACTGAATTTCTTTCAACAAATAAATGTGATGAATTTAATACTTTCTTCCAGAAGAAAGTTTCTAGTATTAGAGGTGTTATCTCTTGTAATCTATCCGAATCACAGTCTCATTAAATGACTGCATGAGCTTAATGTTCACATTCTCACCTGTAAACAATCTGGAAGAAGTTATTGATCAGTTGAAATCTGGCACCTCTTTACTTGACCCCTCATATTTATCATCCCTTTCTCTGAAACAAAAGATCAGAAATCTTGGCATCATTTTGGAGAGTAAAGTTGAATGCTGCAACTACTTTTCATCGATCGCCAAATGCAAAAAATTGAACACGATTACCGGGCAACTATCAATTTTTCCCAGTCGCAAGGACATTGCCATCCTATTTTTACTCTGGAGTGCCTGAGCCACAAGTGGTCTAAAAATACAAAAAGTGTGAGAAAGTATGAACTGCTCTACCTAATGCTTGTTGTTTGCTGGAGCTTCAGTGCAGCATAGACTATATGAGCTGCAGCCCCAGATAGAGATGGGTGGCTACATAACCTGACAGTTTTTGTTTTTTTTTTTGCGTTTTTGGCCACAGCAGCTTTTATCGGCAGTGTAGAAAGACAAGATACGGGGGAAAGATACGAGGCAAATTGGCGACAAGCCGGGATTCGAGCTCGCGCCGCCCGCACCGCAAAGCGGCATATGAATGTGGTCGCCTGCTCCACCCCTGAGCCACCCAGGTGCCCCATAACCTGACAGTTGAATGGCAACTACACTGTTAACAAAAACACAAGGAAAAGATCCAATGTAACAAAAGACAGACAATAGCATTGGCATGGTGCCATCTCATTCAGTGGTTGCAAAGATCACATCAACACAATGCAAAACTGTATAACCACACAAGGAGAATCGTGTCAGTTTAATGTGCCTGGGACCTGACACTGTCAGTATAGACTTTCACAGGGTTCTTACCTACAGATAAAACTTACCCATCCAGGAACGGTGAATGGTTTCACAGCACATTGGGTTAGAATTCGTCTGAGTTCTGTCTCAAATGCTTCTTGGCTGCATTGTCTCTTAACTTCTTAACTATTATAACTATTCAATCAGCCAAAGATGTACAAAGTGTAAAGGGCTAGTAACATCTGTGTCTTCATGTAAAGGCATCAGTTATCTCCTGGTGCCACAAATTTGTGGCTGCTATGGTCATGGTAATATACACAGTTTGAATGAAAAAGCTTGAAGCGCATGATTATGACTAATGTTTGGTTCTAGGATTTGTTTGTTTATTTATACTCTATTTAATCAGAAAGTCTCCTGAGATGCAAGACCTCTTTTTTGGGTTTTGTTTGTTTGCATCCAATTTAGTTTTGTCTCATCTGAGTCATTCGTCCTTTTCTTAGAGCCGGGTAAACTTCCCTCTGGACTTGAACACGTCCAGTATAAATGGGACACACAACACACTGTGTGTTTGGCATAAGGAAGGTGTAATGCCAAGAGAAATGCAATGACAGAGGCTTACTGAGAGACGGAGAGTGATACAAGGTGCCAGACAGTCTGGAACCAAGGAGTGGATGCTATGTGTCAAGATAGCCAAGAAGCTGAGGGTGAGAAAGTATGTGTGAATGTGCTTCGGCCAAGCGTCCGTGCAAGCATTATATGCTTATATGCACGCTTTGTTTGCCATCTGCGCGTCTGGGTTAGACGGCCGTTAGGTAAGCCAATCATTATTAGAGGTCTCACCTGGCAGCAAAATGTAGCGGCTGTAGCGGAGATGGAGGAGGAGTGGCAACTGGAACAAGCGAGTGCTGTGCTTCTGCGGTTAACAAAAGGGGCAAATGATTCACTGCAGTCAGCTGGTCGCAAGAAGACAGCGAGGCCAGGAGTCAGCATTCACTATTGAGGTGTTAAATTCCACAGGCATGAAAATAGAGAGCGTCTACATGGTACCACTACTTGGAATTTGGGAGATGGCAAAGTGCTCTCCTCACTCTGCTTTACCTTTGGCTGCAGCGCACACAGGCACAGACACAGAGCAGGCCAAACTTTCCCTTTGACTGGAATTGTGCTTGTCTGAAATAGACTTGGCAGCAGCGCAATGACACAAAGATGCCTTATTTTGACAAATGTCTCTGCCTTATCACATTTTCCTGCTACGGCAGGACGTTCATCAAGCTTTTGGGCGAGTGGTCTTTCCTCCACCACTTCTAAACCATGAGGAAAGATATAGCATGGAGGATTAAAAGAATCAGATTCATGCCACAGAGCCATTAAGTGAAATATTTCTCCTCCATGTGAGGTGACAACACCAGAGACAAACAATCAAAGTGTAGCTCTATTTTCTTTAACTCAATTGAGCCTCTGACTTTTCCGACATCAAGAGCTGAGATGCTTCAGAGGCAGAGATGACTCCGACAGCAAAACAGTCAGTGTTGATTACGCTACAAATAGAGATCCCCAGTGGGCTGATATCAAAGTGGGTTACAGAATACAATAAATAACAGCTCGCACCAGTGTTGTTTGTCAATGCTAAGACCTCGCCGCAAATTAAATGCTTGGCTTGCAAGAAAAAGAAAGAAACTGCGAGACGCGTTACGCAGTTGTCGTCTTTGTAAACGCGGGTGTTTTCTCAACTGCTCAATGTGTGTTTGCGAGACGAGTGGAGTGCAATAAATCTCTCATGGATGGAGAGAGCGCCACAGTGGTAGAGAGCAAGACAAATGAGAATTAGTAGTGGAGGTAGAAAGAGAAATGGAGAGTGCAAAAGGGCAGACGCGGAAAGCGTTGAAGCTTTTCAAACACAATGTCTTTATTGCTCCGTCACATTGCCCTTATTGTCAGGTATGACTAACTAGCACCGCTTAGAGCAGCTGGGATCAAAAAGCCTCAGTGGAAACTGGACACAGATTGCCAAAAAGATTCACCATGGTGGGAATAAGTACTGATAGAACAAACAGGGCTCATCCACCAAGTTTACCTGATGAGGATTTTCAAGTCGGGATGTCTTACATTAACATCAACACCTTAAGGCTGCAGAAAGAATGATCTCTGACTTTTCATTTAGTGCCGTCATTGCAGAGATTTCACCATAGTATTACAAGCCCAGGACTGCCTGGGCTAAAACAGCTCGAAAAAAAAACAACAACTATAAAGACATTTTAAAAAGGAATAAATAACAAGGTAAATGTTAGAGAACTGATATCTGTCTACTTATCTCCACTAATTAGTGACTACAACAGGCTAGAAGATTTTTATGAACGGCGCTAACTGTGTCTCGGTGCTCTCTCACTGGTATACGTGAGTAAAATGGGAAATAAAGTCCCTGACGTCTCTCTGTGTCTCTCCTGCCACCCACTGTGACTGCAGAGATGCACCTAAACCAAAGCTCCATTGCTCCGTCTGTGCCTCACAATTAGTGTTACAGAGAGGTGCTAGCGCTACATTAATTGAGTGCAACCTTAAAACAACCCCGTCTGTCAAACTGCTGGTGGAGGCCCTGATCGGGTCAACATTTTTTTTTTTTTTTTAGTCCGGTAGTTTAGTGAATACAAAAGTATTGATATTTTTACTGACTTCAGTGTGTCAGCACTATTAAAACAGTGACTTTTTTTTTTTTAAAGTACATGTCTGTACATGTATGCCAATTCTAATGTCTTATATATCAGGGAATTATCAGGGAAAAAATAATCAGGTCCTTAGCAGGTCTTAAATACAACCTCAAATGAACAACAACAACACAACATATTGCACTGTGTGATTATTTATTTAATAAAAACTAAGCCAAAACGTAGAAGCCATATTTGAAAAAACTAATTATAGCCTTACTGCTTCCATAGGAATTAAGACAGTAAGTAGCAGCCAGGTGCTGCTAAGCAAATGCATTTAATTAGCTGATCATCAGCAAGTGTGAGCACCAAAACCGCAAGCTTTCTGGTCTGGAGTGTTCAGGTGTGTGTTAACACAATGCCAAAGAGGAAAGACATCAACATTGAGCTTAGAGAAGCAATTGTTGCTGCACATCAATCTGGGAAGAGTTATAAGGACATTTTCAATTTGAAGTTGCCAATATTCCCAGGTGTAGACGTCCTGGAGAAATTCAGCCTAAAGTCAGACCGTGCAATGCTCAAAGAAACTGCAAAAAAAACATACATATCAGACCTCTGGAACAATGTCCTTTGGACAGATGAGACCAAAGTGGTGATGTTTGGCCATAACGCACAGTGCCATTTTTGGTGAAAACCAAACACAGCAAATTAGCACAAACACCTCATACCACCTGTCTAGCACAGTGGTGGAGGGGTGATGATTTGGGCTGGTTTTGCAGCCACAGGGCACCTTGCAGTTGACCATGAACTCCTCTGTGTGCTAAAGTATTCTAGGGTCAAATGTGAGGTCAGCTGTCCAAGTGAATCTTGCTACAGGACAATGATTAAAGGCACAGCAGCAAATCTACAACAGAAAAAGAAGAAGAAGAAGAAGTAGAATCGAGGTGTTGCAATGACCCAGTCAAAGTCCAGACCTCAACCTGATTGACATGCTGTTGCGGGTCCTTAAGAGAGCTGTGCATAAATGAATGCCTGCAAACCTCAATGAACTGATGCAATCTTCTAAAGAAGAGCAGGCCAAAATTCTTCCACAACAATGTGAGAGACTGATAGTCATACAAAAAACAATTACTCCAATTTAATGCTGCTAAAGGTGATTCTACAAGCTACTGAATCATGGGGTGAACTTATTCGCACACTGCTCCTGCATTTTGGCTTAGTGTCTGTTAAATAAATAACAACATGGTGTAAAATGACATGTCCTGTTGCTTATCTGAGCTTATATTTACCTAATTTTACATTATTACATTAATTTCTTAACAAGCCCAGACATATAAAATCTTACAATTGAGAGAGGGTATACTTTCTTTTTTCACTATGACTGTATGCTGACTGCACAAGCACACAATCTTCATCTTAAAATGATATAGCTGTTGTGAAAGTACCACACTGCATTCATACAGTCTGACCTCACTGATGAAATACGCACTTGTGGTGGGAGGCATGTGAAAGACTCACTTTACTACAGACCACAAATAAAGTTATCTTCATATACACGGGGGAAAAAAAGCTTTTATAAGCTGAGCTGCTCTGAAGCCTGTCATTTTTATGTCATTTTCTAAAGGTAAAATGCTTTCAGCTTTAGTTTGGCTACGATCTGACCACTTGTACTCGTACACTTTGGATGCTCAGGCTCATTGAAAACACAACTACATGCGCAGCAGAGATGCGAGGTGCTTTCCACCAGAATCACATATGTTGGAACAATCAGATTGGAACACTATTGGAACAGTCGTCCTTGCTCATGTGCAGCACAGCTGCGCTATTCTCACACAGCTGCAAATCGGCACAGCAGGACATCACATGGACTTTGTACTAGGGAGCTGGCAGATTATAGACCTTTTAATGCTTTAGGATCAATGAAGAAAGATCTATACAACAGCACACACTCACCACATCGTCTCCGCTCTCCCTCCTCCTTTCCTCCCCTGACCTTTTTTCCAATCTAAAAGGTAAACGCTGTGGTTTCAATTAAGTGCTGGGAAAATGTGTCATCATCTCTGGGGCTGCCACACTCACTGGCTCTTTAATGAAAAGGGTCTTTTCACACTTCTTAATTACTTTTGTTACAACTCTCCTCTAACTTTATCCAGCTCTGTGGATGGCATGAATAATGCGCCACCAGTAACTTCAGACTTCTCTAATGATGGACAAAATAACTCAGTTGGTTTGGACTAAGTGGCCATATAATCAGGGTAAAGGGATGAAAAGAGGGACACAATTAAAATTGCTCACATTTAGCAAAGACGTTTGTTAACAAGTGCAGTCATTGGTGCTTGGCTAATAAGTGACAGAGACATTAACAGCCTAGGATAATACGTACAACTGTCAGTCATGCTGACGTTTGTGCTGACAAAAGCATTATTTTATAAGCCATTCATACCTGAGCTACATTTTGTCCCCTTCCAAAACTCACAGTACATATAGACGCCCACAAGAGACAGTTGTGACGAAAACTGTAGACCCTCCTTCTACCTGCGCACACAGGTCAGAGGGCTCATCTAGGAATGTTACCATGACTATATACCTCGGTAAGAAGTAAACCGCCTTTGTAATAATCCTGAAGTTACCTAAATAAGCCCAAATCCTGCTTCCTAGCACAGGTCTCCGGGATAATAGGCAGCTGCTTTCAGAGGAACAATTTCAAAAATCCTGACGCACTCTGCCTGCACCAAATTAGCAGACAGAGCACAGAATTTAACTGCTAATAGTCAACGTTGGGCTCGCTGTGTAACATCACACCGAAAGCTTTTAGGATCTTTAATAAGTTGGCTCAAACGTGACTGCTAGTTTCAACCCAAGCCTCAAAACCTGTATCAAACAGCACTGTAATCACAAATGCTGTCAAAAAAAATTACCCACCAGCCCTTATCCTCTTGTCTTCTCTTTTCCAGCACACTCACACACCATCCACACACAAACAAGATTAATCATTGCCCACTGCCAGGTCCAGTGTGCCCCCTGCATTGACCTCTCCCTGTCTGACATCAGATCAGGACTGGGATACACATGTAATCTCCCATATCTCCCTCAGCCTTGAGAGCTGCCCCCTCTCTCTCGCTCCCTCACTGCAAACGTTCTCCAGATGACCAGGGGATGTGGTGGTGGTGGTGGTGGTGGAGGAGGGTGAAATATGTGCCCGAATCACACAAATACACATTTTCATAGATAAACAAAGAAGGCCCCCAGAAGACTTTTACAGTCTTGCAGTAGCAAGCGCTTTCGCCACTGATGTTTCCCAGTGAAGAAAAAGTGATAAATGCGCTTTAAAAGACATTGTGGGTTTTGCTCTGGTGATTAAGCTTATTATCCATGCATCTCACTGTTGTTATTTGCCCGTGTGTTGAGCTAATAAATGTCAAATATGATTTGTCTGTCTGCGAGCTAGAAAATGCCGGGGCCGCTCTCTACAACACGAACCCATACACTCATCTCAACTATGCATGACATTTAGGCCTATAACGATAATTGCTTTCTCTGAAGTCAAAACTCTGACGGCAGTTGTTTCCACATTGTGTAATGCAATCGCAGCGTAAGCCTAGCTGCTATAGATCCTCAGCTGCAGTATGGCAGCTTGGCTTTTACCCATGAAAAACCAGCCAGTGGAAAATATTAATTTTTATCCTTGTAGCTCATCTACTTTCCTTTACTTTAGGACTGATTAAAAAAAAAAAAAAAGGCAAAATCTGCTTAACTTGGAAAAGCACAGCAATTAATTGTGATCTAGTTTAATGAGGTCCCACTTTAACGTGTTAATGTGGCTAATTAACAGTCAATCAGGAAGTGATATGGACTTTGAGTGCCTGCCAGTACACATTAGCCACGTTTCCATCCAATGTACCCAGAGCTTCTAGTTAAAAGAACTTTTTTCATATAAGTAAAAGGCTCCTTGAGAACAATGGCTGTCTGCATTTCCACTGTCTAAAGACCATTAGATAAAGCAGCACGCTGATATTATGACAGGTGAATCTAAGTAGCGAAACAGCAGAGAGGAGGATACATACTTTGGTCGAGGTTACATGACTATGAGATGGCTGAGACGGACTGGGTGAAATGCTCCCTTTGGGCTACTCAACCAATCAGCACAGTAAGCCCCACCTGCAAAGTCATGTTACCTAACACCATATCTGTTTGCACAGTGCATTAAAAGATGGAAAAAAGAGAATTGGAGTCTTTTAAAATGTGACTATCATCGATAAAATCACTGTGATTTCAGAGACTGAAATCAGGGCCACAAACAACCATGTTTTCCCAGAAAGTAACAGCAAAATACATCTTACTATCAAGCTTTGTGTGACTGACAATTTCTGCTATAGTCCACGGTGGAAGTGATTTGGCTTCTAGGCTCAGTTATTGTGTGAACAGAAATCCTTACGGTAAAGGTTAGGCAGACTTATTAATCTTTTGAATGTATCTAACCTAACCACAGCTGATCCGTGTGTGTTGACTGTGTAAATTACTGAGTTTAAGGCTTCAGTCACACTGGCCTAGAGACCGGTTGGCAACCCCCTGACCCCCAATTTCACACCAGCAACTGCCAGCAACCTCCAGAAACCACTGGAATGCACACTTTTCCCTAGTGACCAGCAGCTGCCAGGGGATCGCTGACTGGTCTCTAGGCCCGTCTGCCTGGGGCTTTAGCAATCAATTTCACAGCGATTGCCAGCAACGTTCAGCAACCACACACACCCAGACAGGGAATAAACATTTTTCCCTCCTGACTGGTAGTTCCCAGATGGTCACTAACCGCTCTTTAGGCCTGCATGAGCGAGGTATTACAGGTGCTCACGTGTGGATTTTTACCTTTGGGCAGAGACGGGTGAGCTGTTTCGCCCTTAGTTTCTATTGTTTCATATTTGTGAATTATGAAATTACCAATCAGCTCATCTAACTCTCGGCAAGAAAAAGGCAAACTCATCAATTTCTTTAATTTAATCTGTTATTTTCTTGATTAACCAACCAACAGATTTAGCGATTAGTGGGTTCATCATTGCTTCAGCTTTAAACTGAAAAAACAAAACAGAGCAGCACAATGTGAAAGAAGATGCTAGAACTCCGTATACAGTAACAGGCTGTTTTATTATTGCTTGTTGTGCCTCAGTGCATTGTCACAGTATTTAACAAAAAAAAAAAAAAAAAGAGGGCTTACAGAATTGATGCTCTCACAAGCTGCCAACAATCGACTGTCCCACTGGAGGCACAAAACCATCACACAAAGCTAAATCAACAGCCAAATAACATACTGCCTCTTTCTCAGTAAAAGGCCTCCCACACTGTTGTTGACCAACACACATGACCTGCCCCCCTCCCAAACAAACCATTCACTCGCTAGATGAGAGGTTCTATATAGACTTGGCGTTGATAGAGGAATATTTTGCTCAGCAAACAAAGGCCTACCTTTTGACGGCTCTGTGCGCTTGGGCAGATCCAATGTGTCATAGCTTTTGTCATTCTCACCATTTTTTCTGCCTGGAGGAGAGGAGGAAATATGATGTCAGTGTCAGACAACTGGATTTTGAAAAAAAAAAAAAGACTTCAGGGTTAAGCTGAGAGGGGTTTGGAACAATGATAATAACATTTTGTATGAGTTAAAAAAGAAAAGAGGGAAAAAAGGAAAATGTATTTTTGTTTAAAATCATCTAAAACAACAAATAACGCATGAGTGTTTAGATGTACACAAAGTACAGAGATGTAGCAGCATGATATATAAAAACAAACATAGAAATCACGTTACATCGTAATGACATGAAGGCCCATACATCCCAAAAACACACATTATGAATGCAAGCCCACACACCAGTTCTCTACACTTATTACAATCACAAACTGTATACAGACATTCCCAGGTTAACAGCAGTGCTTTCCCTGTGCTGCTAAACATCTTCAATAATGCAGATGCAAAAAGGAGTATGAGGGGTGCGGATGATTGCAGCATTACCAGCCAGATAATGGTCAGCTCACATGCAAGTGAACATGCCCATGGGATGTTACAGAGATGCAGAGACAGAACGATGTCTTCTTCAGCTAGGCAGAAGTAAAATTTCCTGTTTTTTTTTTTTTTTCGGGGGGGGGGGGGGGGTGG
>JAVDPK010017205.1:0-13950 GCA_034780415.1 Cichlasoma orientale | reverse complement strand
AGAAGTCTTGTATTTTATAAGTCCATGAATAAGTGAGATCTGCTCACATGAACACAGTAAACCTTGAGAGGGTGTGTTTTGTGCGTGCGCGTGGGGGGCTAAAAATGTGTCCGCATACACCTCAGAAAGTGTATAGCCGCGCCCCTGATTGTGCACATGAACAATAGTGGGTCGCAACCACCTTCAGGGGACTACACCCACTGCGGTTTCAATGCCTGGTCTCTCCACCATTTGGTTTGAGAGCTGAAGAAGCCTTTCGGATTAGAGGTGAAAGGTCTTCAAGAAAAAAGTCCAGTCGCCCTTTTTCAAGCTCCAGAGAGCTCCAGGCATACCTGCAAATAATCAATTATGTAAATTAGGGGATGATGTCATAAAGCGACTTCTAGCGACTTTTAGGCCAATAGCTACTTTCCTTACTGAGGCGTTGGAAACAGTGCTCAGTTATTCTCGATTTAATTGGTGAGTTTGTCCGAATTAGAGCCAAGCCCAATTAGTACCTGCAGCTGGAGTGTCAGATTTAAAAAGCTGAAGTTTGGGTGGAAATTTCTGCCTGGCATAAAGTGGGGGTAACCGTGATGAGGAGTTTCAGGTTCATCAGAGGGGCTCTGTGGAGGGTGACCAGGCCGCAGCTGCAGGAGTGTACCTTTACCTGCCACAGGTAGGTCGAGTTCAGCTGTCACACTGACCTGGAGAGAGGCAGGGGCTTCTCCAAAACTTTTTTTTTTTTTTTAATGTAGTGGTACCAAAGTTGTGCAGGTAATCATTTTAATTTCCAGCAATTTTTAAGATAAGATGAGAGATTAAAATGATTGTCATGCCCATAACTTTTGTCACCCCTCCAGACTCCAGCCTTCTTTCTTTTGAATTACACTTACTCCTGTATAAATGTGTTCATGCAGTTACAGCAAAGACACATGCCACGAAATGACAGCAAACAGACATAAAGACAGTTTGATACAAAACAACCAGAAAGAAATTTAAAATAAGAGTTTGCATGTAAAACTGAGTTTTTAACGCTCTCTGGAGGCAGCTTGTTAATCTAGTCCAGCTTTGGCAGGCTTAAGTGTAGACCTGTTCCAGTGTGGTCAAAAGCTAAATATAGTAGTTGTCTCATCTTTCCTGTTCACACTGAATCAGCTGACTCGGGTTTTAGTGAATGAAGAAATCAAAGTGCATTAATTTGCAGATATTTCTCTCTTTACAAACACAATAATCCCAAGCTGGATTTTGCATTTTGATGCCTCGAGGGCCCCTGAGGACAGGTTACTCACCTGTCACACCTTTTCTCTCCACAGACTGCTGTCAGCCATGACGCAGGTCCCTCCTCCGATCCTCTCCGTCACCCCGAGTCGGGCTCTGGTTGACGAGCAGTTTAACGTGTTGGTGGAGAATCTTCCTCCGAGATGTCCGGTAACCGTCCGATCCCTCCACCACTCCGAGGACGAGGATGACTGGGAGGCCTACGGGCACTACGTCAGCGACCACAGAGGCATCGTGTCAGGTGGGCTCCTCTGTTTTCTTTTCACGCTAAGAAAATAAATACCTGAAAGAAAAAATTAACTAAACCAATTAAGGGAATGTGAAGATTAGACATTTTGGTCTGTCTTGTTGTGCAGAGACATCAGCTGACGTCACAAATCTCTGGTGTAATTCCACTTTGACCACACTTTCCTTCTTTCCTTACAAAAATTCTGCACATTATTCAAGTCATCAGACTTTGACTTGAACCGCTCAAAATTTAAATGAGCGCTCGATCATCTCAGTGAGACGGTACCTGCAGCCCATTCAGGTCACACAGGTAGTCCAGCTCCTCCTGGATGGCTGAAGGTTGGCCGTGTCTCCCAGCAGTGTAGAGGAGATACCGGCAGAAAGCCAGCATTAGCCAGAGAACACCTGAACTGGAAGGTCCTCTACTGGTGCTTCGTTCATCTCACAGATTAGAGCAGGTTCACACTGAGCATGTGTGACAGATATGAGTCTGGAGACACTGATGTGTGCAACATCATCTGTGCCAGCCTGGAGGAGCTGGACTACCTGTGTGATCTGAATGGGCTTGTTAGGATTGTCCGTAGCAGCTGGATTAAAATCAGAAGTTTGAGGCAGAGATGAAGTGCCGACCCAACATTGACAAACATAAAGCATTAAAAAAAAATAATGTAGTCCAATGGTGGGGCAGGGTTTCCACAACAGTCTCTAATGTGAACGAGCAGCCTTTTATAGACTGCTGCAAATTAACCCACAAGCCATACCCTTCCCTGGGGTTACACGCTAAACTAATAAACATACAGTCCTATCTGATCATCTTTATTAACACTAAATCAATACTACAGCTATTAAACAAACTTATAATCAAAAAAATCTGTACTGTACTAGTGATGTTTCTATTGCACTCATTCTATTATTAACTCTGAATGAGTCTTAATTACTTCACTTACAGCTCAGATTCAATAAAGCAAAATAAAACTGAATAAACTTTTTATTTTTTATTTTATTTTTTTTCTCTTGTAGTATCAGAGGATTTGAGTTCTGGAGGCACGTACACGGGAAAAGAGCCCATGGGTTTGCTGTGGAGCATGCGGCCCGTCCCAGGCAGCCGCCCATGCCGCAGGTAAGAAGTGTTCACTCTTCTAGGCGAGCTCGTGGCACGGATGCATAAATGAGTTTAATTATTGGATCAAAATGTATACCTATGGCATCTGTTTTGGCACTCCAGGATTTTTCCCCAGTGACAGCAGATGTCGTCGGTCTGCATAAACGGCAAAGGCTGTTAGTCTGTGTTACAGATACGGACAGAAATCTGACCATTTCATAGGCAGGAAATGTCAATTATGCTTCAGTACATGACATGGCAAAAAAAAAAACTTATTTTGATTGCACCAAAATCCTGCCCTCATCATAAGACTTCAGCCGTAATAAAAAGGCAAGGAGGCACCTGAGAGATGATGAGGCACAGCTGCCGAGTGATGAATATGGATTAAATCCAGATGTAAAGATATGAAATGCTGAGTGCATCATGGGAAGTCCCCCAGCAGCCTGAGCCTATAGCAGCATAACCAAGGCATGGTTCAGGGTCAGCTGATCCTGTCCTACTATAAGCTTTGTCCAAAAGGAAAGCTCAGAGAGGGTGTCCGTCTCCCAAACTGGGAAGTGTGTATAATGTAAATAGTATTGTCCTAGTACAGAACTCTGTGGAACTCCATGACTAACGTGTGTGTGTGTGTGTGTGTGTGTGTGTGGGCTACTCTTTGTTTGATTAGCCAGATAACTCATGTCATTACTGTCAGGTTAAGGAAGCTGAATGTGTGCACCCCTATGGTGGTCAACGTCTCGGTCCACAGTGGACACGAGGGCTTCAGGGACCGGGCCCCTCTGGCCTCAGCAGTCACAGAGAGATGGTACATGGCTCCTGGCGTCCAGAGGATCAATATTGATGAGCAAGGAGTGCGAGGGACCCTGTTTATACCTCCAGGTACACCTGCAGCACCTGAACACATGAACTTTTTTTTTTTCTTTTGTTTTTTTCGCCTATACTGCACACCTTAAATGTTTTGTATCAGTTAAAAAATATAATACCAACACTTCTCAGCCAGTTAGGAAAGGTGAAGATGTCCAGGCATAGGATAGGAGTCCAGGTAAAATCAGACTGTATGTTTTAGAAACACACGGGGAGTAAAGGAGAACTCTTGTTACACTTGGTTCCAGCTCCATATTTACATTTTTGGACTTAAGTAGAGTAGCTTTGCATGACTAACGGTTCAAGATAATCCTCCTTTATCTGCTGCTGGGCCTTGATACAAATCATCCTCTATCTGAAACAAGCTGTTTTAGCTTCTTCCCCTTAAAGTCAACTTTCTTCTGATTGGCTGCGCCTCATAAACAGATGGGTGGAGCTTCTGTACCTGATTACCATATGACAAACATCCTCTTTTCTGACATCATACAGAGCTAAGAGTAGAAAAACGGTTTGAAACTGTGTGTGGGTTTTTTTTCCCTTCTCCTTCAGGTCCTGGACCCTTCCCCGGGCTCCTGGATATTTGGGGGGCCAGTGGAGGGCTACTGGAGTATCGCTCCAGCTTGCTGGCATCTCACGGTTATGTTTCTTTGGCGCTGGATTACCTCTGGCAGGAACACCCCTCAGCAAATTTGGAGTTCAAATACTTTGAGGTTTGTGTGATTTACACATGACGGCAATGAAACTGTGGGTGAGGTCATTTAAAACAACTTAAAAAAAAAAAGGGTCACATTAAAAGGGTTTGAGTGTTTAATCTTACTGATTTTATAGTATCTCTCTCCTGTTAGACAGCATTTAACATTATTAAGGACCACCCTCGAGTCATAGCAGACAGAGTTGGAGTTCTTGGTAGCTCCCTCGGCTCTGTGGCGACCTTCGCCTTAACAGCCTACAGCACTGTTAGCAAGGTAAGTGTGATATGTAAGAGTTCCTCCCCCTTCTTTTTTTTTTTTTTCCCCCTTCCATACATATCCATCCATCTTGTGCCGATGGACAATGATGTCGGGGATCAAACTGATGAGCAGCAGCTCGTAGGGGTTCGGTGTGTTGTGGATTGGGCAGCAGTCATGGGTGAGGGCCCTGGTAGTCTGATTGTCAAGGTTGGGATGTCACATCTCTGGTGGGGAATGCAAAGCTCGGGTTCTGGAACCAGCAGAGCTGCTGGACTCTTCCACTCTTGCCCTTGGTGAGAGGGGGCGGGCAGGGGTGGGGGTATACCTGTATCCACCTGCTTCGGTGGGAACGCCGTCCTGACTGCTGTTTGCACCAAATAACAGTTCGTCTTAGAGATCCTGGGTAGAGTGCTGGAAGGTGGCCTGTCTGGGGACTCCTTTGTCCTACTTGGGTATGTCAGCAGTGGTGTGGGCAGATCGGGTGGTGGGAGAGGATGCTGGACAGGCCTGGCGTGCCCAAACATGTAGTGAAGGTGCTCTGGGAGCATCTAGCTGAGGCTCCAGTCTGTGATCTTCATGGGAAATATGCTGTGTTGAAAACCAACTGGAAGCTCTTTTTAGGCTCTTCAATGAAACTTGCAACATAAAACGTGTCCATCGTTGTGTTCCAGCCTCGGTGCGTTGTTTGCATCAGCATCTACCACTACCATCCACCCGGGCACACACTCAAGGCCATCGTTGAACAATTTATCAGGTAAGTACTGTTTGTCATTAAAATGAGTGATTTATTATAGATTATTGTTACTAATTGTGTATTATAGGCAGGCGGTGATTGATGAGAACAACTATATGAGCTGGAGAGGTTATGGTCTGGATCTCATCAATGACTCTTCAAACAACGTGGAAGTGAGTGTCTGTAGGTCATCCAGGTCACGGTAGTCTTAAAGAAGTCCAGTCGCTTTTTTCGAGCTCTTAAGTGAGCTGTATTATACTGCAAACACCTGCGCATCAAGCACCTGTAGAACTAACGGTGCCGCTATAAGACTGAGCCTTTTAGCATCTGTGGGATTCTTAGATCTGTTTTTGTTGACAGGTGGGGAAAATCAGCTGCCCGATGCTGCTGGTGAACGGCTCTGACGATCAGAACTGGCCTACAGTGGAGGCGGCGGAGGACGTGAGCGCACACACAGTCAAATTTGGGTGCTGATAGCAAGAGGTTTTAAAATTGAAACATTGTCAGTACCAAAAATCCAAAACATGATGCAGTTGGCTCTTATGTTACTCTAAACAAGATGGCATTGGCCAATAAGTCTGAGTACGGTCATTGCCTTTGTAACTGTTAGCACTGCTTCAGTAAATGTGTTCACAATTCAAAAACCATCATTTCGAAATCTGAACTTGTTAAAACATGTCAGCATAAAATTAAAGTTGACCTCTGACCCTCAGGTGGCCAGGTTGATGCGTGCAGCTGGACAGGAACACCTGCTGAGCAGATTATTGTACCCAGGCACCGGGCACCTGATCGAACCGCCGTTCTCTCCTCATTTTAGAGCTACGACCTTTGTAATGATCAATAAACAGAAGGGTAAGTTTCACTCTGTTAATGCAAATATCGACTCAACCAATCACATGGCAGCAAGATGACCTGCTGAAGTTCAAAGTGCACATCGGAATGAGGACGCAAAGTGATTTAAGTGACTTTGAATGTGGTGCAGTTGGTGCCAGTCAGGCTGGTCTTGCAGTATTTCAGAAACTGCTGATCTGCTGGGATTTTTCCTGCATGAACACCTCCAGGGCTTACAGAGAAGGATCTGACAAATGTTGAAGAGTGAGAGGATCCTGAGGGATGGAGAAGAAGTGTACTGGATTAAAGAAGTTGTGCCTTTTTGGATTTAGAGAAGGCAAGTGAGGGTGCCAAGAGAGGAACTCTGGTACTGCATGAGGAAGTCAGGAGTTTCAGAAGTATGTGAGGGTGGTGCAGGACATGTATGAGGACAGTGGTGAGGTGTGAGTGAGATCAGGGTTGGCGTGATGGAGGAGGATGCTGGGACAGGGTGAGATGGAGGCAGATCTGCTGTGGTTACTCCTAAAGGGAGCAGCAGGTCTCTGGGAGAAAATGTCTTGTTGACGTCAGACTGGCCACACTGCTTCGAGCTGATGGAAAGGCAAAACTCATTCAACTTATTGGTTACAGCTCTCTCACTGTGTGTTGCAGTGATATTACTGTGGGGAGGACAAACCAAACCTCACTCAGATGCTCAGGAGGACTCCTGGAGGAAGATCTTGAGTTTTCTACAGCTTCACCTGTACTGCGGCCCGAGTCTCAAAGCAGGAATGTGAAAGGGTCACATGACGCCACATCACTTCTAGATAACATGCTGCTGTGAGACATGGGCCACAAATTAAGTGCTCAAATTAACAACAGCAATGGGATCACTGGGCTCAAGGTTAATAAAAGGTTTTATAATGAGGAAAGGGTGTGAGAATTAGTTTCTTCTGTGTGCAGTACTTTCATAGATTACAATATAATTCAACCCTGACAGGATACAAAGAAATGTTAATGTTGAGCTTAAATATTTTACTTATTTGTTCTACTTAAGCCAGTTTATTGCCTTCTGGAGCAATGTTAATATAATTATCTGACTGATAACCTGCCTTGTTTGGTACAGTCGGTCAAAGGTCACTCTCGAAGCTAAATTGTGAAACTTCTGGCTGCAGGAAATCAAGATGGCAACGGCCATAAAGCTTCAGAACACCCCTGTGGTTCCTTTAGTCTGAGCTCAAGAGAAGCAAATTAAGAACTAAATAAAATGGCATTTAAACCACCTGAAGTTTATTGAGTGCACATCATCTGCACAGTCTCTGCAGTTTAAAAAACTGAGGCAGATGGAGCTCATGTCTGCATCGCTCCATCTGCAGTAACAGTCAGCGAGATGGGATAAATGATGATCCAGAGACATTCTGAAGAGCATCCCGAGGACTCTGGTGAAGGCAGCCACTTCCAATCCTTATTCCTTCACTGAGGGCGTCTGTATGTAAAACCAAGTGTAAGAGCACGCTGGCCTTGGATCATCTGTGCAGTATAAGCGCCTGAATCTGCTCAACTAGCCGCGCAGTTGGTCGGCTGATCGGATGGTGAGGCGGCAGCGTCTCTTCGGGAGGCTTCACGGAGTACCTGCAGGGAGGAAACTGGTGGTCTGAGTTTCAGACTTCGCAGTGTTAGCAGTTGATTCCTGTTTTAAATGTACTGCTTACACATTTCTTCTTCATAATAAAGTTATATCTACTGTGAATATCGGCCACTTAAAAAAAGCGGAGCGTACCTGAACTCCTCCCTGAAGTGTGAGCGCAGGTGCAGAGCGAGCTGGCTGCTGTGCTGCAGACAGGCCAGCAGGAGGTGGAGGCGCTGGAACAGCAGGACTGACTGGGCGGGACTCAGGACTGACTCCTGCAGGCCCGTCAGAACCAGCACCACCTGCTGGACCTGGTAACCAATGAAGGAGAGCTGCAGGGGACAGAACGGGATCAGGGCTCGAGTTCTTATTCTGACAGAAACCTGAGATCAATCTGACGTGACCTTTACCAGGTGAGGATGAGGCTGCAGGACTCTCAGGATCCACCCGACCGACAGGAAGCTGTCAGCAGAGAAACACCTGCTGGTCTGAAACGCACAAACAATTTAACAAAAGTTAAGTATGGGTTAGTTGTGCAGCTTTGTATGCTTGCTGTGTGGATATTCAGAATTTTCTTGGATCCAGATTAAAATGTTTTTGTAACATCCAGAGGGCTCCGACATGCCACAGACAGACTGGTGTCCTGGCTTTTCCAAATCATTCATAAGCAGTGAGTGTGTGTGTGTGTGTGTGTGTATTTTTTAGGGTAAACTGGGAGCTTTCTGAGACGCTGCTCTGAATGTTTGTGTTTACGGGACAAAAACAGGACAAATCAGGATTTTAAAGTAAAACTATGTTTGGCCCACAAATTTTTCCAGCTCTTCTCTAAATTCAATATCTGTGGATGAACACATTTTTCTCACTTCCAGCTGAGAAGCGCCCCCTGTTGTGTTCTTATCAAACTCACCACGTGGCCCACGAGCAGCAGCTCAAAGAGCAGAGAACTGGCGGCGTCCAGATAGTCGGCGAGAAAGGCCCGAAGCTGTCAGAGACACGAGGTTTAATGCACCGAAGCAACACTGAAGAAACGGTTAATGTGAGCAGAGAGCAGCTAGCTCACCTCTGAGTCCATCAGGGAGACTCCACTGTGAGATTGTGGCTGAGGGTCACATATTAAGGCGAGCAGCATTCGGGAGGCCAGAGCTCCTCTGCAGGGACAAAACAGAGTTGATGCAGAAAAGGGCGGGACGGGAAGGTGTGCTAACACCTGGAAATGAGTTTGTTTGCTAACTTGTCTCGAGGGTTTCACGGCTCTACAGCAAACAGGATTTACACACATTTGTAGGTAAAGGGGCTCCTAAGTGATCCCATTTAAAGGGTCCTTTTATATTTTCCCCACTTTTGATTTTAGTATTTTTAATACATATACAGACAACACTACCAAACACACACATTGTGCCTGTAGCTTAGTAAAGATTTCTCCTCTGGATCTCAGACTAAAGGTCAACGTTTCCATTACACAGATGTCATTAACAATGCTGGTCCATTGTATAAGGCTTGGTGATCCTGATTGATCAGGTTTTGGTTTTTTTTTGCACAATACTAATATTTCATAAAGATACAAGTGGTTACAAAAAGACATCCTTTTTAAAAGAAAGCAATACAAAACTTCAGCAGTGCCGGGAATCTCGATATTTTACTCAGTAACTTTATTTTGGGACATGACCACAATATATGCGAGTGATTTTTCCACACTGCCTCCAACATGGCTCAACTTGGAGAATTTGATTATATGTGAGGTTATAAAACATTTTTTACAACCGAATTCGGTGCCCTTCTTTGAGCTTGCTGATGAGCGCTCGTGTACTAAACACTGAACCCCGGGCCTCATCTGATATTCCAATGTTAATCTATCCTGTATTCATTACATTTTGATCCCTGAGCCTCTGGCATATTTTAGAAATTATTGCAATATTTTTCAGAATGTCAGTTAGTGTATTACCTTCCCTAGATGCTGCTGGTTAAAACTTTTTACTTGCAGATACCTGGAAATGAATTTTTGTATTCCGTTCCAAACACATTTTGTAATTCTGCAAAGTTTTAAAATGATTATAAAACTCATCCAATGATCTCTGCCTTTAAATCTGTGGATCCCCTGCAGAAGGATGGGTTAATGGACACATCTGCATGCTTAAAACGAGGCCTGTTGAAGCAGACGGACGGGTTTGTTTACTTTTTGGCAGAGAGCAGGCTGAGTTTGGCAGCATCGACCTCCGTCTCTCTGAACATGACGGCGAACGTCTCGACGATCAGAGTGCTCAGTCTGAAAGACAAACAGCAGCCCGGAGTTAACAGCAGAGCTTCAGTCACCTGCTAATCACCTTTATTAGCACAGCACACAAGAAACTTTGGAGTGTGATTTTTTTAAAACAAAAAAACATGATAGGATCTGAGTTACCCCAGTGACTGAGTTTAAGTTTGCTCTCTTTCTGGTAAAGAACACTCAGTTTCCCTCATCTAACATCAGGTAAGTCACAAAAACAGGCTTACAGAAGCTGATCTGCTGTGTAGAGTCCATCAGGCCTCTGGCAGCCGTGCAGACAACCCTCCAGAGTGTGGACCAGGAAAGTACACACCTCACTGGACTGCAAAACAGAAAACTGAGTCATTCACTGCAGCTCACGGGCAGTTTCTGCACATTTCACTCCCCCGGTGCAGCTTTCTCTTGTCTTTAAGTCTCACCCTCCAGAAGAGCCGGCGTAGCGTGACGTTGCGGTGAGCGGCGGTCCTCAGCTCCTGCAGCAGCAGGTACAAACTCTCCACACTGATCCCGTCCTGCAGGAGCTCAGAGCTCAGCTGGCCGAACAGGTGAGCCGTCCGCTCCCAGCTACACACAAACGGTAAACGCTTTATTTGTGGGATGGAGCTCAGCTCATTTTCAGCACAGCTAAGATAAAATATTTCAGGTCGCTAAAAACATTTCATGTGTCTCATTGCTAATAATTCTTTTTATTGAAATTGCACTCAATTGTATACAGCAAACTGTAACTAATGTGTACGTATTTATCAACATCTGCAAAATCTACAGCTCTTCATAACGTGAAGTTCTGCGTTATTTGGGGCGGCTGCAGCTGCTGGCTGTCTGCTCGGCTGCACCTCCACAAACTGCAGTCCCTGAACTGCAGCTCTGCGCTGTGTTTGTGGCGAGTCAGCATACTGTGAGGTGCAGCTACTGCAACAAGTTTGAGCTCCAGTTTCGGTGAGTGAAATTCTAGTATTTTAATCTGCCTGTTAACCAGCACCAAGTAGTCACGGTTGGAGTCGCTACCTCCATCTTATCCAGTGTGTCGTCCGCGAGTGAAACTGATGCTCTACAGTTCCCGTTTCCACAGTAACAAACTGACCTGTGACCTTATTTTAAACAGGAAGCTACGCGTCTTCACAGTCTGCACTCAGGTTGTTACCTGATGGCCGGAGCAGAGGATGAAGCTCGGCACCTCCTCCTGTAGAGCGGATCTAACAGCAGCGTGGACCTCTGCGCACACAAACACACAACAGCAAACATCCAAAGTCAGACGAACCCCAAAATGCACACAGGCCTCCTCCTGTTGTTCCGGTACTGAGGCCGAAAAGTGCGACTTTAAGAGCGGCTGCAGTCGGAGTGACCAAAGAGGCTTCATTAGATAAATGTCCTCATGTTTACTGTTTTTTACTGCATTAGAAAGCTTTCAGTGTTTCATTTGGCTTTATTAAATTTTGGATTTTTTTTAAATAAAGCAACTTTCCTGTTATATTCAGCTTTGAATGAATTACTAGTTTGTATATTTAACAATTTTATTGTATTTTATTAAATTTTTTTCTCTGGAGTTATACCCGATCATTGTACTGTACAGAGATTAAAACTCCACACCCTAATCTACATAACGCAACATTTCTAAAACTAACATTTAATATGCTCAGCATGCAGCTGCTTCGGTGCAGCCAGCCTGATTCTTCACTCACAATGATGAAACTGTTCCACAAGCTCTGCAGGTGGAGGTAAAGTCTGGACGTCTGTGAGACAGCATAAAGGTGCAGCTCCACCTCCCTCTCCTCCCTGCTGTCCACGCAGCCTCGCCTCAGCAGGCGCGACAGGACCGACCCGATCCTCCGCGGTAACTGCAACACACGGTGGGGTGACACTGTTTCAGCAGGGTCACATCGGGAAAAAGATTTTACAGAGACGTGCGACAGACTGTCTCGTGGAAATGACTTTACAATAACCTGAGTGCATCTTTATTGAAGCAACCACCCATTCATACCTGACCACTCTCGAGGGTCTTCAAGCTTTCCTCCGAGGGCGATGGGGATGAGACGGGTGAGGTGGAGGGGGAGTAAAGGGAGGGAGGCTGCGGGACTCTCACGAGGCCCAAAGTCTCGGGGTTTGGCCATGAGGCAGAGCGAGTGTGCTTTAACGCTGGGGGGAGCTCCTCCTTCCTCCACTGGCTGATGGAGAAGAGAAACAGAGACATCAGGTTTTATGGTTTGCTGACAGTGCTTACATGGAGAGTAGGTCTGCATATTTTACCCTAAACAAAAACCTTAAAAAGACCAAAACTAACAATGAATTGTGTGTTTTACATCCTACAGCTCTGCACCACTGAGCTGCATCCTCGCCGGCCTGTAAACACTGTATGCTTTTGGATGGGCAGTTCCCTCTGCAGGCCTCTCCATCCAGCCACCCTCTGAGCTTAATGCCCCTCTCATTGTTTTTCTCCACAAATGTTGGAGCCTATAAACAGAACAAGCTGTCAGCTGGTTCACGCATTTACACAGTTGTAATGTTTATACTCCCGAGACTTCACGGCGCAGTTTGTCCAGTCGTTGTTCGTGTCAGCTCGTCTTCAGGTTAAACTTTTAAGGCATGCTGAGGTTGGGGAGGGGTTGGGGTTTATATCAGTGAGTACAGAAAGACAGGTGTGCATGTTTAATGATGTCCCAGGGCGAGCACAGCCGAGCAGCAGGGCACGTAAGCGTGAGACGGCTTTCACACTTCCTGCTGTTTGCATCAGTTTTACAGCACTTTATTGTAGCCAGGCAACAGTTCAGTGACAATAAATCTGTTTCTTCCTCCCTCGGGGATATCTGCTCTCTTTGACATCATACAGATGGACTGTGTTTGGAGCAGTCGGAGCAGCCGGAGTTTGGCTCACAGGGATGGACGTTATTCTTCACCTGGATCCTCGGATCAGCTGACCTCTCAGAGAAGTCCAGCGTGCCGGCTCAGATTTGGGTACAAAAACCATGAATTCAGTTTATTTCCCCAATAAATTAAATTGCAGTTTTATTTATATAGCACCAAATCACAACAATTAACCTAGCCCCACTAGCTGCGTGTCTTTGGACTGTAGGAGGAAACTGGAGTACCCGGAGAGAACCCACGCAGACACAGGAGAACATACGGACTCCACACAGATTTGAACCCAGGACTTTCTTGTTGTGAGGCAGCAGTGCTAACCACTATACCACTGTGCTGCCCCAGCACTCTGTGTGTGTGTGTACACTTGCTCCCGGATACATCCTGCCCACTGACAGCTGCCACGATGAAGAGGTAATCAGTGTTACTCACTTCACCTGTCGGTGTACGTGTCAACTTTGGAAAACTGTAACTGGTATTTTTCACCGTTTTGTAAGCAGTGAGTTGATAAACGCGTGCACGGTACAGTCAGCGTTCGTTTCTGGAGCAAAGTCTTCAGGTGTGATACTGCAGAGCAACATTAGAGTCACTTGGTGAACGGTGTTAAGCAGCAGGTAAACTAGTCCCTGGAGTGAATAAGTCATGAGCTACCTGAGACACTGATGGCCATCATTATGTACTCAGGGAAAGTGGCACAGCTTTTAATAACAGCAAACCAGATTACAGTGTTAAAGTCATCTGAAGAGCATTATCGTCCCCACATTTTAAACCCCTGTCGCTTCGCTTCAGGTCTGCAGGCAGCAGTCGATCCAGATTTTACAGCTCAGAGCTCGACTCGCCTCACAGAAACACAGACCGGAGCAGCAGAGTCTTAAAATCAGACCTGCAGAGTTTAAAGAGCTGAAAAGTCTCCATCAGTCCACACAGAATCTGTGTGGACCAAACGATGACGGTTCAGCCAAAGAAAATCAGCTCAGCAGAAATATACTCTCACTTCCACAACAGAAACGGGTTGCTCAGAGTTCTGAGACAGCGGTCGGGAGTAGAGACACAGTAGAGGCACTTCAGGATACAAGACACTGTGGCAATGCTGAACATCTATTCTAAAAATGTTACATGTGGTAACGTACCACAGTAACATTTTTAGAACATCATCATATTTATGTTATCGTGATGGAAACACAACTGTGTGTGTGTGTGTGTGTGTGTGTGTGTGTGTGTGTGTGTGTGTGTGTGTGTGTGTGTGTGTGTGTGTGT
>JAVDPK010017204.1:0-13966 GCA_034780415.1 Cichlasoma orientale | reverse complement strand
GCACACACACACACACACGCACGCGCACACACACACTCACACACATGTACACACACACACACACACACACGCACACACACACTCACACACATGTACACACACACACACACACACATGCACACACACACATACACACACACAAACACACACACACAAACACACACACACACACACACACACCCGTGTTAATAAATTAAGTTTTTGTTTTATTATTTTTTGTGTTTTTAGTTCTGTTTTTAAAAAGTAAATGAAACATCGAAACACAAATTTCTGATCGATGATGTGGTTTTAAATCCAGTTTTCTGCTGCGGAGTGTGTGTGTGTGTGTGTGTGTGTGTGTGTACCCTCTGATGCAGTTCTTATCTTAATGAATTAGTTCTGCCCTCTGATAAGACAGTAGGCGGGTTTGGAACTGATGTGTCTGCAGTTAATGTAGCAACTGTCTTCCCGCCCCATAGATGTGTAGATACGGGAGGGTGAGTAACGGCTTTCCCACAATTATTGCAGTGCTGATGACGCTGCCCCCCGGCTGCTGGGTAGAAAGCATGAAGGGTCTGATCGAGCTGATACAAGATTGAGGGAAGCGGATCAATCATGGAAAAGAAAAAACTAAAAAGAGCCACCAGAACATAAAATATGCACTGGGTCAGCTGATGGTGCGTTGGTTAAGCTGGGGGTCATATCCCAACAATTTTAGCATAAAGTCTTTTATTGGTTTTATTACAATTTTTTTTTCAGTCGACCTCTGTCTTTGGATTTAAGCCCATTCTATGTTTTTAACTTTGTGCAGGTAAAAACCCGATGAGAGGAAAAGAAAAGGTTCTTTATGGCTGACACTGCACAGCATCACGGTGAAATGCAGCAGCTACCAGACAGAAACCAACAGCAGGACTTTGAAGTCAGTTCTTGTACAAACAGGAAGCAGAATGATGTGATCAGCAGTCCGAGTGATGATGTCACTGTGTGCATCCGAGCGCTTCTGGAAGAGCTTCCACTCTGCAGGGATTAACTCCCACAGGGGAGCTCCAGCTCTGCTGCCAGCTGATAAGGATGGAAACATTACTTCATGTTTATTTTGCAGATTGACTGGAACGTCTTTCATAGTTTTAGTTACATTTAGATGGAAACTGTATAAAGATTAATGGTCAGTGACGGGCCAAACATACAGAGAAGCATCAGGTCATAGTTTATATTTTATCTTTCCTGTCTTTTCCTCGACCGCAGACTCAGGAATATTTAAACAGTTTCCAATTCTTTCGGTCAGAAACTGTGGTCTATAACACACCTGTGCTGAAGCACACCTGTGCTTCGGAGCCTGGCAGACCATCACAGTTTTTTCATGTTACAGGGAGAAGCTTCGACTGTCCGCCTCCTCTCTGAGGAGCTGATTCAGGACTGCATTAACCCGAGTTCAGCCGGACCGTTCCTTCAGTGTTCGCGTGTTTTTGGGGAGATGGTACGTTCAGTTCAACTCTTCTTCAGGACTGTGTCCGGACGGTGGGACCAGCCTGGATCATCTCACACAGGATGACTTCTGTTTGATGAGCACGAGTCAAATTTAAGACATTGTGAAGAGAGTTCAAATACAGTGTGTCCAGATCACAGAGACACAAATCAAATGTGCAGAATCAGTGTGTGGGAGATTTTTGGTCACACTGTCAGTTTTCTGTTCTCTGAGTTGACCGATCATGTTTGAGGGTTACTTTGTATCCAGAGACAAAGGTTGACTCTCACCGTCTCTGCCTGCCTCTCATTCACACACATGGATTCTGTCTTGTTTCTACTGACTTTCATTCCTCTTCTCTGGTGCAGACTCATTTGGTGTTGGATGGATTTTTTGGATTCATCTGTGTTTATAGCTGGATGTCAGCGGGCTCCACCAAAGCTGCAAAACATTATCTCGATTCCCCCCAAAGTCATTAACTCAGTGGGATCTCAGAGAGAGTCTGAGGCAGCTCAGTGGCAGGTCTCAGGTTAGTCTTTAACAACCTGAGACCCTGACACACCCTGACTTCCAAATAAAGTTTCTCTCAACTGAAACAAGTCTGCGCCTCATTTCCGCTCCGTTCTGTGAGCATGAATGGATGTAGCTGCTCGTCATACGGCATTTAAAACTCTTTACATCTCGAGTTTTACACGTGGCCTTCAAAGAAAAGAAAGGAAGCATGTTTGCATGTGTCACCTCTGATGATAACAATGCAAACTCGGTGAAACAGGTCTGAGTGATGCTGAAGGTCCACACATTTACATGTTTCTGTATCTGATGCAGTCCGCAGGTCTCTGAAACGGGTCATCTCAGGTCAAAGCTGAGTGAGCAAAGAAAAAGTCCACATCTGAATGTTTTCGCCCAGTCAAAGCTGTAACTAACTGCTCATGTCTGCCACAAATTCACACTCACTGAACTCTGCACAGACTGCGTGAAGATAAAAGGCTTCCAGCAGACTGCCACAATCAGGCCCTTTCTCATCAGGCTTTTAATGTGGAAAAGCTCCAGGAAGTGTCAGCTCTGACTGACGGCTCAGCAAAAACGGGAAAATAGGAAGTAAAAACTTGTGAAAAAGAGAAACTGGGATTGGTGTGTGACCATCTCTGCCTGTATTAGTGCAATGAACTTTCCATCAGCAGTGATTATTGTCATGGAGCACTCTGGAGAGGCAGCAGTGCCTCCCAGCTTTGCCATCACTGAGCGTGTACACCTGATCTGACCTGCTGCTGGCGGGACGTTAATAATTCAGCTCCCCCTCCCTCTGACCTCTCCTCCATCTGTGAAGATCAAGCTCGTGTAAAGTGATTACTCACTCCGGCTGACACAGCCGTCCACTGAGCCTCCCTCATGACCGAGCTGTGTGGGGAGGCCTCTGAAGCTGTGGAGTGGGAGGTGTGGGTGCAAAAAGCATCACATGTGAGTCGATTCCGCCTAAACTCAACTTCAGATACCCGATCTCCCCCAAGATTTAGAAATCACAGTGAACTTATTTTGCTCCTGCAGGACATCACAGCTTTAATGTTTACTTTCCCGTCCAGAGAAATTCTTTCTATGACCATCCGCCGCTCACCTGTCTCTTGGTGTGCTCGCTGACCTCCCCCGGCATGTCGTGGGCGCTCTTGATGAGCGTGCGGGCGATGTGGTAGTAGTACACCGAGATGATGGCAAGAGGGATGAGGAAGTAAACCAGGAAGATCATCACTGAGTGGATCTTAGGGTGCATCTGATTGGACAGCGGGTAGGGCACGCAATTCACAAAGGTGACATTGGTGTTGTCCCGGTGACCCTGAGAGGAAATAAGGACAGAAAATTAGGAAAGGAGAGAGGACAGGGAGGAGAGGAAAGGAAAGGAAAGGAAAGGAAAGGAAAGGAAAGGAAAGGAAAGGAGATAATGAACAATTTTTTTGAAGAGTTGTTGTAGAAGACGAGACAAGAGGAAAGGAAAGAAGGAGATGAAAGAAAGCGAGATTATATAGAAAAATGTGAAGATGAGGAAAGAGGAAGAAAAATCAAATAGATAAAGAGAGAATGAAGCAAGCAGGAAGGAGACAAATGAAAACCAAAAAGAAAACAGGATGTAGAACAGAAGAGTCCAGGAGGAAGAGGAGGAGGAGGAGGACTGTGGGACAGACGTGAGTGAAGATCATAAAGGAAAGAGCAGAATGAAAAGCACAAACTCATCATTCATAAATGTGACTGAAAGGATCTTTAGAGGATTCGGGCAGACGCCCGCAGAGGCGACGCTGCACACTTTAAGCTGCTGTAAGTGATGAAGATTCACTCTGAATGTAGAGAAGGCCAAACACGGCAGAGTGACGGCTGAAGCCTCGGTCCAATCGGCAGCTCTGGTTTGATTGATCCTGCACTCTGACTGCAGACCCAACACATGCTCAGAGTCTTACTTTGGACTAGCATCACTATCAGTGTGTTTGTCTATTGGATTTCCAGCAGCATCGATGCAGCAGGAACACAGAGCCAATGCTTTCTATGACAAAGATAATGCAGCATGTTAATGTTCTAGAAGGCTTTAAATGTGCACAAACAATCCTACAAGTTTCTGTCACACTGTGGAAGATGGCTGAAACACGTCTCCTTGTGTTTCATCAGCTCTCATCATCCCTCTGCTCAGCTTGAGAATGCAGCAAATCGATGGGCAGCCTGTGGCCGCTGAGGTGAAGGGGAGAGTGTGAAGGCACGCTCGGGGAAAGAGGCTAAAATGGACTGTGAAGTGTTTGCCGCTGCAGCATTTTACACTTCAATGACACATTTCTCTCAAGACGCTGTGCACACGAGGGCAGAATTTTCCAACACTTGTTTTCTCGTCTGCAGGTAAAAGTACTGTTTGCAGGATTTGATCAACTTTATTTCACCTGCATGGAGACGACTTGGGAGAAAATAGCCTCAGGAACAGCCAGCAGGACGGACAGCAGCCAGATGGAGACAGCTTTCAGACACGTCCAGAAGACAGCGCTGGACGTCTGGATGTCCATCGGGTTCACTATGGCCTTATACCTGCAGGGGACGGAGGAAACATTTACAGAATAAACAAAGCAAAAACTTCACAATAAAACACTTCACGTGCAATCAGGCAACAACCAAGCAAAAGTGTTCTTCCACCTGCTCCTCACAGGTGAGTTTCCCTCACTAAGTTCCTGTGCTGCACTTGACTGGCCTGACCTAATGAAACCCACAGACAAACTAAATACCACGATTCAGGAACTTGTAGAATCATCTTTAGCATCAATAACTTAGCAATCATTTCCTGTGTGGCTTCATCGGTCTGCCACATCACTGTGGAGGAGTTCGGTGCACTCTCCTTCAGAGGAACCTTCAGCGAGGTTTGCAGCACTCATTCGTGCACAGCTCTCTGAAGGCCCACACGGAGGACTGTATTTCAGCCTCTGTGTGCTCACAAAGGGAAAACATAGCTGTCACCTGCAACAGCTGAAATATTCACACTTCAAGGTTTGCTTGAAGGAGTTATTAAAACAACACCTGCAAGTTTAAAGAGAATGAATTCACTGGTAAACTGTGTGTATGCACTGTGTAGCTGCTAATCTGGGGAAGGATGGAGTTAAGTTAGTGAATTACTAAGCAGAGTGTGAGACATCTGCAGGCATTTTCATGGTTTCTGATGTCTGACAGCATCATCCCAATAAAAACCACTCATTCTCTAATACTGTGCACCTGCTGCAGCGCTCCAGCCTTTCCTCTCTGACCAGCTGCCAGCTTTTGCTTCCCTCTTTCTTTGCCTGCTCCTTCTGATTCAGCCCCTCGGTCATTTTGACTTGTTTGTAAAAGTGAATAGTTTCAGCTTTGTTTCCATGTCTGTGAGCGATGCATTCGACTCCTCTGCACATAACAAATCAGCATAATAAACTGCTCACACATTAAGAGAGAGGCAGCGCCTCTAAACGATGAAATGAAGCCTCATCAGAGTACAAGATGCAAATAATAGAATTTGACCTACTGTTCAGGTCTGTTTACACCCCTCAGATATGTATATTTATGTGATCTGCGTCATGTAGACATGATGGACGTCTGTCATCGCTCCACTCAAATCTTGTGATTTAGATTTTTTATGCACTTTGTTGCTTGTTTATTGTATTGATATACAGACACAATGCAGACACAATGACTGACACTTCCTCTGCACTGTGCTGGGAAAGCCTTCCCTCTGTTTAAGCAAACAATGCGGAAAGAATGGGGTCATTGCTGAAGATAAGCAGTGACACCCCCCCCCCCCCCAATTACTCTTCATTAAACTCATACAAACACAGGTGAAACACCTTGCAGCAGTTCTGAAGGGTACACCTCCCATGGTGCATTGCTTCTCTGTCCAAACAATTTAGTCCAACCTGCAGCCGTGAGGAGGAAGTCAAACAGTGGAGCTGAAGGACTCAGCAGCCTTCAAACAGCTTCTTATTGTTCAGCAGAACCCACAAAAAATTTAAAACTATTTCTATGAAAACACAATTTTAAATTAGACATCAAAATCCTGCCACTGTGCATATCTACACCAATAAAAGGCTGGAAACCACCACAACACTGACCACCGGCCACACTGATCCCAGCTTTTGGACTGGAGCCAAACATAAATCATTTAATAACCACATCATTTTCTTTTGACAGCATTCGTGGCTCCAGACTCTTTGTTACTTAATGAGAAACCACATCAGCTATCAGACAAGAGGAAGCAATAGTACTTTATCACACTAATCACAATTATTATTTATGTGTAATCACGGAGCTGCATTTGAAATTCCTCATTAGACCGAGCAGATCAGTCACTGAGCTGACAGGGACGCAGAAACGCTGATACCAGCGCCCGACCTCCAGCTGTTAATGCACAGCAGCTGTTAATGCACAGCAGCTGTTAATGCACAGCAGCTGTTAATGCACAGCAGCTGTTAATGCACAGCAGCTGTGATCATCAATTACAGACACAACCTCATTTTGAATTTGTCTTTATTTTAAGGTTCTGATCACAGTGCCACCGGTTTAAACTCATTTAGGTCCGTTTTGGACTTTGGAGCAGGTGTTCTGGTTGATGTTCTGACTGAGCATGCTGCAGACCTCAGTGAGCAGGTCAGTGTGGCATCAGGGCCAGCAGCCTCTTCAATAAGGCTGCGTCTCATCCTTGTGATGTCACAGTATGACTGTGACAGACCTCCTCAGTCTGGAATCATCACTTTAGAAGTTCGATCTTTCAGACGGAATTAAAAACATCTGGCAGGTCGGCATCGGTCACAGCGTGCACACGAATAAGCTGCTTTGTCTCACAGGAGCGCTGTTTTTATTCCTTGCCACGCTGCTCTGAGGTCAGCAGGACTGTATTGTTTTTCACTTTCCTTACTTCATTCCTGACCTCTCCAAAGACAGAATCACCTGTGTGAAGGACACTGAAGAGATCCTGATCAAAAGCATTTGGCTCCTTTCTGCAGTTAAAATCTGTCCAGGAAAAAAGCTTCGCTGCTTCTATACAGCAAATATATTTATATATATAAATCCTGTGTACGGAGCTGCTGCAGTGAAGTTTCTATCCTCCTGCCTCTTGTATCAGGATGTTCCTCTAATGCACAGCTGCTGTCACTGAGACCGGGATGGTGAGTCCCGGTCACAGTTTGGCACTCGGGATTCAAACCTGCTCCCGCTCTTCCTGCTGGACTGACAGAAAGGTCTGCGCGATGATTCATTTATGGACCTCACAGTCATACAGACACTCCTCGCCCATAAATCTTACATCATATCACTGTAGCTCACTTTATGTTTTATTAATGTAATCATGTATTTATTATTTATGTCACACATGAGCTGCAGCTTTCCAGCTTTGTCCCGGCTGAAAGTGTTGGAGGGAAAATCATGTAAATTGTAAGCAGCGGTCGGTGTGATGATGCAGATGTTTTTGGTGTCGGCACCAGGTGAGAGCGTGAATGAGAGCAGAGGTAACCCGGACAGACACCAGGACTTCAGTGTGAGAAGAAGTGAGAGTGGTCTTCTCTGTGGGGAGAGCCTGCTCTCAGGGCCAATCAGGAGACTGCTGGACATCAATTTGTCCATATACATGGACACAAAGTTCCCTTTCTTTTAACAGCCAACTATGAAATTAATCCATTTTAATTTGGGTGACCAGCAGGGGCGGGCCGGGGTTCAGATTCAGCCCGGGAGCTTGGTTTGGACAGGACTTTTATCCGATTGTACAACGAACAACTTTAAAACAAGAGAACGTTATTTGCAGTATAAAAACAACTGTGTGTGTGTGTGTGTGTGTGTGTGTGTGTGTGTGTGTGTGTGTGTGTGTGTAATCACAAAAAAAAAAAAAAAAATCAGTCAATGAAACTTTATCAAACAAGCAGCTTATAAAGAACAAAGCAGATATTTGGGAACCAAAAACCTCCAAAGCTCTACAGACCTATTATGTTATGAAACCCTCGACAAAAGGAAGCCGTCACAACTGACATCATTAACGAGCCCTTGAGCAGTACACTGGCATTCTTACTTTTGTATAATATTTTAATCAAACTTTGAATTTTTATTCAACACAAAAGCAAATGAACAAAACGCTGCAAACAAATCTAGCAAACAGACCCATAATAATAATAATTTATTTTTAAGCTGCAGCAGGATGCAGAGTGGAGCCACTGAGAGTGAAAGCTGAGCAGCAAAGGGGGGAAAAAAGATGGTCCCCCCTCAGCTGGTGTCTCGCCCTTCTCCTCCCCTGTGGTGTGCTGGCTGGGCTGTTGTGCTTGTTTCCTGATGCTCTCAGTGAAGAGCCAGCACTTAGAGCCCAAACGGTCGCGAGCGACCATCACTGTCTGCGCCTGCGGCCGCGAGAGCTGCAGCGCGAGCACTGCTGTGCTGGGCTGTTCGGGAAACCTCCCGATGGCCTGGTGACCAGGCACAGCATTTTATCCCCTACGCTGAGACAAAGACCAGGGAATGAGACCTTACCTTCCTCATCTCCTCCCATATAAAGATAAAGGAACACCGTTACATTTGTGCCCACTTCATTTTCTGCAGTAAAGCTGCTTCATTCAGCTCAACTGTCAGAAACCTCCATGAAACCTCCACGAGCTAATCAGGCCTACAGGCAACTGCACAGAGCTGGTGTGGACAAAGAATGTAAACCTAACACACACACTCCAACACACACTGACACACACACACCGACACATAAACACCATTCATCATCCTCATCATCATCCTCATCATCATCATCATCAGCAGCAGCAGCAGCAGCAGCTCAGTGTGGCAGCAAAGGAACCTGCTCTGTGCTCCTGCCTTCACTGTGCACTGCTCAGCCAGAGACCCAGCACTCATCACTGGGATCATCTCCACAGATGATCCTTCACGTTCAGGTCAGTTTGAAGCTGAACTTCACGGCGACTCTGGGGGCGAGTTTGCTGTTGGAGGTGAGATCACAGATGTTTCTGTGCGTGTTTCTTCAGCCTTTTATTATTCGGGTGATGCCTTTCAGCTCTGTGATCACCTTCTAGCTTTCATCTTCCCATAGTTATTATTGTTCCAGCCTTCCCAGCGTCTCCCTCTATCATCTGTGACTTTTCTTGTCTCTTTTTAATTCTCTTATTACCTGTTCTGTCACTTTCTTGCGTGTATTGTCTTGATTTTTACTTCCTATGTGTCGACTGCCTTGATTGTGTTCATTTGTGTCTAGTTTCCCTCCTGTTAGTGTATAAATAGTCCTGTCTGCCCATGTCTTTTCTCAGAGCATCTGTTTATCTATCATGTGTTTCCTGGTTATTCACTGAAATTCTGGTTTCTTCCTTGTGGTGTTTGTATGTTAGACTTTGCATCAACCTAAAGGAGAAGTTCATTTTTGTGCCTTTTGCTTGCCTTTGGGAGTCCTGAATGTGGGTCCTCAACCTGTAATTCATCACATCATCACAGCAGGACAGACACTTTTGTGAAGTCTGGCTTTTATCCAGGCTGTCATCATGGGTCAGCTGCAGAAACGCTGAATGCAGCTGAAGGAGATTCTCAGAGACTTTCTGCCAGAGTGATTTTTCACTTTGCCACAGAGCAGAATATGAAAGTTTCATCTGAGCCTCACAAGGATCTATGGATAAATGCGGTGAATGCTCTTTTCTCCAAGCTAACCAAAGATAAATGGAGCCTCGACATACAGAATAGCTGCAGGTCAGAATCAACAACAAATGATTTCATTTCTGCTTTTTTTGCTCTTCCTCACCTTTATCTGCTCACAGAAGTGACACGCAGTGACTCACATCAGAAAGCTGCCGCTGATAAGACCAGCTTTAGACTGATTTGCCTTTCAGAGGCAGTGCTGTGGCAGACTGGGTGAGGGGAAGCTGAGAAATGCCCCTCAGAGGCTCTCAGAGCATCACGGTGTGACAGAAGCCTTATTTCCTGACCAGCTGCTGCACAACTGGACAAATTCATGATTCTTACTAAATGTAAAGGAGAAAAAGGACTTTTTCATCGTGCATTCTGTGTTCTGGTTCCCACTTCCACTGTGAAAGACTCAGAGCCAGCTTTGCTAAGGCCAGGCTCATGTTTTCAGGACTCTGCAGCAGTGAAACATCTTCATGGCTGTGTGCGCACATCGTACGCCAGCAAACGCACAACTACCAGAGATGGAACTACTGAACCACGATGCTGAGAACGAGGACGAGCTCATCCTGGAGCTTCCATCTGTTGCAGGTACCAACTCACTCACCGAGTGTCAGCATGCATCTCACACACTGATCCCACTCGTCCTTGGTCCAGTTATGCCACAGAGGTAAACGGGTCATTTCAGCTGATCGTCTGACTCTGACTGATGACACGTGCAGTCTCAAGCATGTTCTGCTCCATGCAGCTCACAGCACAGCGCTGTAATGATCACGCCCAGTGCTTGTTCTCAGTTCTACAGTTCAGCATGAGGAACACTTTTCTGCTATCCGGGTACAGCTCAGTCCGTTTGTTTTTAGACAGGTGTACAACTTTGCCTCAGTACACCTCCGCAGAGGATTTGAAATCAAACAATGAAGAAACTGTCAGCTTTAATTGAGGGGCTTTGGGGAAGACGCAGTCCCCATTCTCTCAAAAGTAATTGGACCATTAACCTGGCCAGGTGAGACCTGCGCCCTCGTTATTCCATGACAAATTAAAAAAACATCTGGAGTCGATTCCAAGTGTTGAACTTGCATTTCGTGGCTTTTGACTGGAACTTTTAAAAATGAGGTCCAACGAGCTGCAAACCACGAGCTACACTCAAGAACAAGAAGACCAGATTGGACTTCACCAGAGAACATCTCAAGGAGCCTGCACAGTTCTTTCGACAGATGAAACCAAGCTGAAGTTGTAGCAGGATGGCTCGTGATCTGAAGCGTACCACATCATCTGTCCAAGGTGGTGGAGGCAGGGTGATGGCGTGGGCACGTGTGGCTGCCAGTGGAACCAGCGCACTGCTGTTTATCGATGACGGGACTGCAGCTTCTGTCCTGCCACGTGAAATCAAGTCGAGCTGCAGAATTTTTAACGCAGGCTCATTAACATGACCCATTATAACAGACCTGCTGTGATTATATCAGGTTTTCACACACTGACAAACTTCCAAGAATTTTCACAATTAAAGTTAAAAAAAGTGATAAATTTAAGACTCGTAACTTAAATTTAGACTGAAACATTTGAATACTTCTAACATTATGCAGTCATTAAAAAACTGAGACGTTCCTCTTCTCCCAGCAGGTTGTTATGATGCAGAGTTCAGCGCTCAGTCCTTCAGGCTGCAGAACGGCTCGACACCAGAACATTTGCAGCACGGCGGGAGCTGTGAGCTTTCTGCATGAATGGATGGCTTCGCTGCTGTGAGGCTGTGAAACAGCCGTGCGCGACTTTGACTTCAGAGCTTTCTGCTGATCAAGTTGAGCATCCTTTCAAATCATAACCAAACTGCAGCAAGAAACTAAAAGTAATGGTTAAAAACAAACACCCGCACGCCTGGCGGTTAGCACCATCGCCTCACAGCAAGAAGGTCCTGCGTTCGAATCCGGTCTGGGACCGTGTTGTGTGGAGTCTGTGTGGGTACCCCCCCCCCCCCCCGACAGTCCAAAGACATGCGTGGGCTTCACTGTGACTCTAAACTGGTCGTAGGTGTGAATATGAGTGTGAACGGTTGTTTGTCTCTATATGTCAGCCCTGTGCTTCAGGGGGTACCCTGCCTCTCACCCCATGGCACCTGTGATACCAGCCCACCTCCACCACCCACATCCCCACCCTCACACTGGATAAGCAGAAGAAAATGGAGCCCTGATTTCTGGCTTCAGACAGGACTCGAACCTCAGACTGCTGCATGAAAGTCTGACTACATCTACATGGAGGGTTTTCCCACCGTTTCTCCTGCTGTGCGATGAGCTACGTCTGTGCATTTGCCAAACTTTTTTCTGCAGGAGGCCTGCTGTGACATCACATTAATAACTGGAGTTGTAATGATGATGATGCTGGAATTAAAAGGGGGTCATCTGTCCGGAGCTCATTATTCACAATAAGATTAGAGACATACTAGACTGGAAAATTATACAAAATTACATGTAAATGACATATAATTCTGTGTATTATACTCATTCACATTTCTCTCAGGTCATTAAGGGTGATAATCACACCGAGCAACTGTTATCACATAAAAACAACGATGACTGCTGCTTTCATCTTTGGAGTCACGTCAGACAGATTCACGAGAGTCCGCACAAAGGCAGCTTCTCCAACACGCCGCCGTTCCCTGCAATTACTCAGAGCGGCGTTACACTTTATCTCAAACTCACTGGACTCTGACGTTTTAATCACTGTCAAATCTGTGCTGCAGGAGATGCTGCGCTTTGTCTGGAGTTACCTCAGTTACTATGAAACAGGAGGTCACAGCTGTGACCTCACCGCAAACTGCAGAATAATGAGAAAGCAGCTTTTCTTTACCGAGCCCAGAAAACCATTTCTCCAATGTGAACAATCACTTTTAGCTAGTTAACGACATCGTTGCTGTGTCATGTTCCACGAGCAGAAACTGGAGGAAACCAAAGTGCTTGGTTCTGAATATGAGCGGCATGTAACACCTTTATTGGTCTGAGGATGAGCAAACCTGCTGCTGCCTGCAGCATGAAGGACTTAAAATGAGCACTTCTTGGCTGAATGACCCAAAAAAAAAAGCCCACACAGTTCGGGCGGGCTTGAGGCTCTGAACACCGGACTTCAGTGTTCTCACAGCGGCTTCATTCACTGACCATCAAGGACTATAAATATCACCTGAAGCTCTCCTGTGTCTTTCCAGCAGGTATCACGCGGCTCTCTAACCCATGAACACGGACTCATCGGCTGCACGCATGTCCCCACCCACCAAAACATCAGTTACCACAGCAACTACTGCAAGAAGATCCACAAGTCATCTTTTTAAGGAAGGCTTTGTCATGAGGCTGTAACTGCAGCCCAGAATGCCTCCAACACTCTCAGCGTGTGAAGGAGGTAATTTCCTCGACTTTGCCGCCCCGCTGATAACCGCAATATTGGTGAATCATGAGTCATCCTGGACGCAGAGGCTGGCCAGCTGTTGTCTGAATGTGTCCTCTCACAACAGTAAATTGTCCTCTTCAGACACATTTGCACGGCTCAGGATGCTTGTTTGGTTTAGTCCAGCCTGCTGACGGTTGCCGGTCAAACAGGCTTTGGTTGCACCTTCTAAATGTGATTTGAGGACCAATGTAAAAGAAAAGGCACTGACATAAGAAAGTCAGTGAAGACATGGACCAGAAAATAAATAAATGATTGTTCTGACTCGAGCAGCCTCGGAGGCATCAGGAGAAAGTGGAGAGGAAAGAAATGAATGCCTTTGAAAAATAAATCTATCAAACCAACAGAAACCAGCAGCATTATTGATCCCAGCTGACCAGCTGCTGGTTTTTGGTCCAACACAAACTGCATGCCTGGTGACGACTTCAGCAGTTCAAACCTGCCACTCAGCTCCTGATCACTGCAGCTGTCCACTGGACTTCAAAAAATGCTCCCCCAGCTGACAGCCTGCAGCTGTAAGCATGACAGGCCTTCACTGTTACAAGCTGCACATGCTTTGCATACTGCTGTCTACATGTTGTAGCTGTTTACTGTCAGCAGGGGGCAGTGTCACAAACCACAGGCCTGTGGGCTCTTTTGCTCGTGCTGTTGTTGGTCTGTGGCAGCCAGAGAAGTCCTGACAGCCAAAGAGCTGAATGAATGAAGCGTCCCCTGCAGACACCACCGTGCTCCATTCTTTATCTGTGTTTTCACACATCTCCACTGCGACTGCACCCGTCCTTGTTCCAGCTCACAAGCCCCCAAAAACCTCCTCTGTGCAGGCACGTTACCTGTGCCAACAGACACCAACCACCACCAGACAGTTATACATATATATATGATATAGCAGGGGTATTCAATTAAAATTTAAAGAGGTCCGGTCAGACAAAATTTCATGAGGCCAAGGTCCGGAAGATATAT
>JAVDPK010017203.1:0-12536 GCA_034780415.1 Cichlasoma orientale | reverse complement strand
TGACTTCTCACCATACTGGAACATATTGGACGAATTATAATTAGTAGACCAAAGCTTCTGTCTGTGTGTGTGTGTGTCAGGAGTGGCAGCGGCGTGTTTATCTCGGAGGTGGTCAGAGGGGGCGCCGCTGAGCTGGATGGCCGGCTGATGCAGGGAGACCAGATTCTGTCTGTTAACGGTGACGACACGAGACACACCTCCCAGGAAGCTGTGGCCGCCATCCTGAAGGTGTGAACAGGAAGTACTCGGAGCTTTTACTGCAGTAATCCTGATCTGTAGGAGTACTGAAACTACATGTAATGAGGAACACGGAGCTTTTTATTTAAAATATTAACAGAAATCTGGGGATATCTGTGTGTACGTGTGTGTCCTGCAGTGCGTTCGGGGTCCCGTCCTGTTGGAGCTCGGCCGACTCAAAGCTGCATCCTGGATCACATCCAGACGCAACTCACATGGAAGCCAGGTGTGAAAGGGTTCAGTGTTGTTTATGGAGCATACATTCAGAACAACAGTTTGCTGATGGTGCTTCATATTGTAAGGTAAAGACTCTACAGTAATACAGAGAAAACCCAACAATCAAACAACCCCCTATATGAGCAAGCACTTGGTGACAGGGGGAAGGAAAAACTCCCTTTTAACAGGAAATCTCGGGCAGAACCAGGCTCAGCCATGTGAGTAGAAGGAGAAAAAAGAAAAGAGGAGTGCAGAGACAAAAACAGTTTTATTAAATCTTAGTCAGGGATCTGAGAAGCGATCTGAGCAGGGATTCAAACCAGCAACCTTTCGGTTACTCGCCAGTTGTTTTGTCTTTCTTCCTCTCACCAGAGTTACCACAATAACTGACCCAAACTTTGAGTTAGTTCTCCTCCTGGAACAGAAAGCCCAGAGTTTTGCTGATCTCAGGTTTAACAGTTTGCATTGAACTGCTTCCTGTGTGAACGTGTGTTCTATAAAGACGAAGCGTCGCCTTTCCCGGGAACACCTGAGGGATGTTTTCATTCACTGACGCGGCGAGAAGTATCGCTGTCTCACAGGAAAGATGAACGCCACATCAGGAACCTTCTGTCCTCCTGTCTCTGTTTCAGATGAGTCACGCCAGCGGGAACAGCTCAGGTGTTTCGGCTCCACCCCTCACACAATCTCCTGTGCCATCTGACCCCCCCGCCTCCGTCCTGCCCCTCAACAACAACACAAAGCCCACCGGTGACATCACTTCCTCCTCCTCAGGTAGAGACGTGTGAGTCGTCAGATTGATGCTGATGTATTGATTAGAGGGTGAGTGTTCATTGGTGTTTCTGCTGTCTGTGCAGGGGTCGACACAAGCATCCGAACAGTGGACATCACCAGGGTAACGTGCTCTCTCTCTCTCACTCACACACACACACACACACACACACACACACGTCTTTCCTCCCTCCAACTCGACTGTAGGTCCTCTGACTTCTGGGTCAACATAAAATAATAAATAAAGTGAACAATGCAGACTCTGACCTTTGACCCCAGCACTGACCAAAACTCTGATGTGGTTTCACTGAGGATTTAATATAAAACTAAAATCTGTGATGTCAGCATCACGGAGTCAGTCTGGATCACGTGACGATCCCGCCTGCTGAGTACCTTTGATCAGAAGCACTCCTGACGCTGATATTTCTGAAACCTCGGTCCTCAGCACTGTAACTGTTGTTTTTAGGTTTCTTACATTAATCAGTTAACTTTTGATCGCAGCTTTAAATTCAGTATCGACCTGCAGATGATTACCAGCCTGCTGTTCTGTGCTTATTCATTGTTGAAAAGAAATGATGCAGTTTGACTGTATCATGCTGCACAGAGGTCTTCATATCTGCTTGGTATTTTTCCTCAGTTGGGCTTTTAATTACAGAGTTTTATGTTTAAAAGAAAACAAAAAACAGGGAATAATGAACCACAAAGATCTTCAGTTATGATTTTCTGGTTATTCTGCTTTCCTCTGATTTATTATTCTTTGACTCCTTTTCTCTCAGGGTGTCAGTGACTCCCTCGGGGTGAGTATAGCAGGAGGGAAGGGCAGTCCTCTTGGTGACATCCCCATCTTCATCGCCATGATTCAGGCCAGTGGAGTCGCTGCCAAAACCCACCAACTCAAGGTGACTGTGGCAACGTGTTTTCCGCTCGAACCCTTCAACCACCAAAAGTGTGGTTGGAGGGTTCTGTGGTTGTGCTTATATTACTGATGCTGTGGGGACTGATTATATCATCACATATTGTGTAACTGACTTTCTTCTGGGGAGACACAAGTCCCCAGAAGGTACATTATTAGATTTTTGACATGGAGGCTTAGTTTAAGGTTAGCTCCAGGTTAGAGCAGTATCAGATTAAGGTTAGGATAAGGTTGGAGATGGAATGGAAAGGAGGATGCTGGGATAGGGTGGAGGCAGATGATCCGCTGTTAAAGTTCACATAAGGCTGAACTTTAACTTTAAGGCAGATTTAGTCTTCAGGAATAAATAGGTGTGCTCTGAAGTGATGGAAACTTTTGTCTGTCTGTTTTTAGGTGGGAGATAGGATCGTCAGTATTAACGGGCAGTCTGTGGACGGTCTGTGTCACAGTGAAGTCGTCACCATGCTGAAGAAGAGCTACGGAAACATCAGCCTGCAGGTAAAACATGGCTCCTGTTCCACACGCGTTCACCGCGAGGTGCATGGGAATGCAGCTGGTGAACAACACTCATACCAAAAAAAAAAGGTTTCCTCCATATTATCCCCGTCGGTCACAGCTGAAGGCTGATCGAGGCAGGGTGCAGAGGAGGAAAAGGCATGTGTTGGAGAGGGCATCTCTGGGTTTGACTACGGTCAGAGAGTCTGTTCCAGATAGACTTTAATGATAGTTAGGATGGAGCACAGACGAGTAGCATGGCAACTGACATACTGAAGTGGGATCCAAAGCGTGGGTGGGCACTGGAACAGGGAAAAATACACATGAATTTTCAATGTGGGACACCAACAGTCGTCCCATCATTCTCAAATAACCAGCTAAATAATCTGGTTACCTTAAATCTAAAGATGCCACTTTGAACAGGAGAAAGTGGGGATATCGATATGTCCCAGGCAATGATAATACACATTAACTCCATCTTGGCCAGACTGAAGAAATTTGGTGGTCATCAGAGCCCCCTTGTGGCCAAACAACATACTTGCAGTATCAAGGTTCTCCATGGCAGCCGCTATCAGGGAAACTCGCACACTTTTAAAGTAATTACTGGTAAACGCACTCTGATCATGTGATACCCTTAACACAAGAATAAACAACAAAAAAGGTAAACAAGATTACTAATGTGTAACTCATCTTCTCCTAAGCTAACCTCATTGGAGATGGGTACTGAGCACAGCCGCTCTATTTCCAAGATTGGCAGTAACCTTCGTCCCTTCATATCCATTATAGTCGAAGAATTACTGTTATAGTTAAAGAGGTTATGACTCACGTTTGTGCATGCGTGCACATGGCCACCATGTTATCACCCATGGAGAAATGTGTCTAATGACCACGGCACTTGTCTTACGGGGATCAGTCACTGTCATAAAGACATGTGACCCCTTCATTACGGCCAAAGCATTGAGAACAAATTGAAATTTGCCGAATTATTACAGCCACAACCCAAACAATGAAATATGAGGAGACTTTCTGACAGAATGATGGAGGTCAGGCCAAGTAATGGCTTCGACCGGGGTCTTTGCATTCACAAGTACACAAGGGTATGCTGGTGTCTGGACTGCAAGGGCGCCAACTGTGCATTCTTCCTCCGATTGGACCAACTATGATGTTCACAGAGGCGTATATAGACCGGTCCCAGCAGATGACTGCCCCTCCCTGAGCCTGGTTCTGCTGGAGGTTTCTTCCTGTTAAAAGGGAGTTTTTCCTTCCCACTGTCGCCAAGTGCTGCTCATAGGGGGTCGTTTTGACTGTTGGGTTTTCTCTGCATTATTATACGGTCTTTACCTACAATAGAAAGCGCCTTGAGGTGACTGTTTGTTGTGAATTGGCGCTGTATAAATAAAATTGAATTGAATTGAATTGAATTGTCATCTTTTGGTTGAAAAAACAAAAAGTAGAGTTAAAAACACTTCTGACAAAAAATAAAAATCACTTTGCGTCCCTTTCCCTTAACTTTTGTGAGGGCAGCAGATTCCTTACCCCTGCTCATTACTGCCCCCTGAGGCCAGAGGGTGGACGATCACCCACTCCGACATTTACCCGACAAACCGATAATGGGCTGAAAACACACCGAGAATTTGTTTGTCTTGTATGGACTGAAGTCTGAATGGCTCATTTAGCACACATCACAGTGGGAAGAGTGTGGAGCCCTGAAGAAAACGCTGATGATAAATTCTGTCTACAACACGAGGCAGAGCTCATATTTCATTATCATTAATGTATAAATAATATGAAGAAAATTCTGCCCGCTGTGCCCTGTTTCCTACTCTGCCTTTGAAATCAAAGTCAAATGTGTCTTTAAAGCACCGGTTCTGATGGTGGTTAAAACTGTAAAGATGGTTTAGTGTTAGAGAGCGAAGCCCAACCAGCTCAGAGATTCAAAGCTCAGTCTGACAGTCACATGGTTACATTCAGCGCTTTCATCAATTATTCTTTCCCTGCAGCTCGTATTGATCCGTCTCAGTCTCACTGAGTGTGTGTGTGTGTGTGTTATCAATGCAGTCCAGCCAGGGCTGACTGTTGCATGCTGGGAGTGTGATAGCAGCAGGCCTTTATGTTAATAAAGCTTTTATCAGCCTGCAACAGAGCCACAGAAACTGCTTTTCCTCCTGAACGCCCGTCTGAAATCAGAGCCGCTCGCTTTGTGTTTGTCGAGCAGCTCTGATGCAGACCCTTCTACATTTCCTGTAAGGTAACCGGGCACCTTCTGTAACAGCTTATCCGTGAGGTGGTTAGGCCTCGTGCTAACTCTGTAGCTTCACCAGGTGGACGGCCTGAGCTGTCTTTCATTGTTGTGTTATGCAGTGCTGCATGTTTTCAACCTTTGGGTTGAAAACGGCTCCAAACGTTCAGCTGGGCTGAATGTGTTTCTCATTTTTTTATTTTCCATTTTTGCTGCATTCGTAGACACGTCTGCGATTCTTTTCACCACACCGGAGATGTCTGTGCACGTCGTCCCGCTCAGCTGCTCATTTCAGACAAAGGCTGAGGATGACCAGAAATCAGATTTTTATATATATATATATATATATATATATAAATACTACGCTTTTGAGTCCTCTAATTGCTGCAGGCCTTTTGTACCTCCTGTTTACTTAAAACCTTTAATGTGTTTGTGTGTCTCAGGTGGTGGCGGACACCAACATCAGCGCCATCGCCTCTCAGGTGGAGAGTTTGTCCAGCAGCTCCGGTCTGTCGGCCAACACAGACACACACACGGCTGAGCCAGAGTGAGTACACACACACACTCACACACTCGCTCAGGGGCAATGAAAGGAAGTACTGACCTGAACCCGAGGCTCACCCCTTCCTCCCCCTCCTCTTCCTCCTCAGGGGTCCACGGCCCCGCAGCATCAGCCTGGAAAAAGGCTCTGAGGGACTCGGCTTCAGCATCGTCGGAGGCTTCGGCAGTCCACACGGAGACCTGCCGATATACGTCAAGACCGTCTTCAGCAAGGTCGGGACCTGTCTGCGTGTAATGATGTCACATGCTCTGACACACTGAGAATGCAAACGTGCTCCATGTTGGCTGGTTTCAGGGTGCCGCGGCAGTGGATGGGCGTCTGAAACGAGGCGATCAGATCCTGGCGGTGAACGGAGAGAGTTTGCAGGGAGCGACGCACGAGCAGGCCGTCGCCATCCTGAAGAAACAGAGAGGAACGGTCACGCTGGACATCCTGTCATAACACACGCACACACCCCTGCATGCACGCACACACACGCGTAAGAACACAGGAGCTCCTGCTGCGATGCACACGTTCTGACTGTTGGACTGCAACTCGCTGATCGTCACTGAACTTCCCAACACGCAAAAAATTGACAAAAGAAACTGCGTCACAGTGCCAGCACACGCGCATGCACACACACGCACGCATGTCTTTGTGTCATTGTGAGGACCGTCCTTGAATCCATTTCCAAGCCCTTCGCTGTAACCCAAACCTGCGTTGAACCCTGAAACCAGCTCTGAACTCACAGCGTCCTCACTTCCACAAACCTGACATGTGTCCCCAAACAGATATGCACACAGACACACACACTTCCTGTGCACAGACTGGTGGGTCACACACTGACTCTGCACCGCAGCCACCACCTTTATGTTTAACTGAGTTTCTCAACCTTTGGGTCTGGGCCGCACATTGGGTCTCACCTGATATGTTCATCCAAACTCTGATCTTAGATCTCACCGTCTGTTTTTACACCTTCGTGTTTCCTGCCGTATTCAGTGCTGTTTGCCTCAAACACACGCACATCCACGCTTTCTTAAATAATACCATAAATAAAAGCGCTCCTAAATAAATAATAGAGAAATGTAATTAGCTGCCTCTCTAATTACATTGTGGACAGACTTCCAGCTTCACCTTCTTGGACTGTATTTGGTGGTTCTGGCCTCTGTGCAGCTGAATTACTTTCACTGGGACATAAAAACAGCATCTGCAGAATCACTGCTCAAATCTGAGAAAAGCAGTACAGAGTTTGGTGCCTTTGTCCAGAAATACGGTTTTAAAGCTTTCTGGCCCCTCCCCCAGAGCGTTGGACGAACGTGGTAGCAGCAACAATAAGTACACTTACCTTGACTATAGTAACAAGTACGTATGTCTGACACCACACAGCTCAAGCTTATTTGGCTGTTGATTGGCTGTTTTCCTGCAGCTCGCAGCTAATCTCCAGAGTGGAACCAGGACTACCATCACAGAGATGGTGTAGGTGGAGTCTGTCCAACCGTGGGACCACAGACTCTGTGGAGGGGCATCTAAATAAAATCTACGCCAGCCAGAGCATCAACCTCATCAGCCTGCCAGTTAGCGGCGGCTGACCTTGAAGAGAAGAAATTAATTGATCAAAGATGACATTGTTCTCGGGTAGAAATACAAATGAGTCACCAGAGATCCTGTAGCATCAGTTCTGTTCTGTAATCATTGAACCAACCCGACCCAATTATAAAATTTGATGTCATAAGCTAAAAAAGGTTGAGAAGCTCTGTTAGCTTACATGCTACCAATAAGACTGTATCCTCAAAAACAGATGAGCACGGCGCTGTGATGGAGGAACATTTAAATGCAGCCTGCACTAGCTTAAGTCTACTCAACACGAACTGATGTGAAGACGTTTTCATGGATGGAACGCTCGTGTTTGTAGTCCCGAGGAACAAAAAGGGAAGATGTGGCCGCTGCGCATGTTAGCTTAGCATCTCTTCTGTGGTTTGCTGTTAGCTGTGGAATAGCTGTTGTTTTAACTGTGGAGTGTAATGCCACCAACATCAGCCTCTGGTGTGTAGCTGTTTCTACCTGCCATCAGGACCAGCCAAATATTAAAGAAACAGCTGCTACAGCTGTCAAAACTGGACTTCTAGTTTTATCCTCAGATTGGCACGAAATCCCTGATTTTCCTTCCAGGGACTTTATTTTTCATATCTGTCAACTTTCATGTGGGTAGAGAAGCGGCTTTTCACTACACGAACTCGAACAAGACGCAATGTGGTGCAAGCATTAACAGGAACAGCCCTGATTGGTCCTTTCACACATTCTACGTCGGATCCTGTGGACTCAAGGTCATGATTTTAACCAATCAGCATCCGCCACACCCAGCAATGAAAGACGGGCCAGAATCCACAATGTATCGCTAAACCTAATCAAACTGTAACTGAAAATTAGTTTTAAAAATAATTCTTCCACTACAGAACAAACCGCACTTTAGTTCTTGTCCGCCAGCTGTGATTGGTCAGCTGCAGTGTTTATTCTTGAGCTTCATTATAAGATCCTGGAGGAACAGCTGGGAACAGCCGTGAGCTCTTTCAGTGGAATCGTCTGTCTGAGGCAAAAATAACAGAAGAATTACCCACTTCAGTTTTTTACACCAAGTGTATAACAGAAAACGCTAATGAACTCAGCCAATCATCAGCGTTTATCGCAGCAACTTCCTGAACCTGCAAAAAGTCAATGATATTGTTTTTTGGGATAAAACCATCTAGTGACCCCGGTTCCTCCTGTGGAACATAGAGGAACCATCTAAACAGTTGCTTTGAAACTGCTCCTGTAGTGGAAAACCACCGAAGGTGCATATTTAAATATGAAAATCATACTTAGGTTTTAATTGCTGTTTTGTTATTTTGCCTTACTTTTGTCATTCATCAAGCAAAGCGGCCAAAGACCTCCTTATGAAAAGAACATAAATATACTGCAGACATTTGGCTAAGAGGTGAAATCTGCTCTGATTGAGGGGCTCGGCCTTTAAATCGCCTGTTTATTGATGTTTATTTTCAGCTTTAGGAGAAGGGAAAAGATTAATGACAAAATCTGTCTGGAAATCGATTTTGAGCTAAGGAAGCCGTTTCCTGCCAACCGCAGCAATAGATCAAGTTTGGTCCTAAAAATCTGCAATTTTTTAAATCAAAGTCTGTAAAAATTAAAACAATGAGCCTTAAATAAACCTTGTTCAAATTTTCCTTCATTACAGAGCTATATTTAGTTATGATTTCTTTATATTTATACAACTATTTCCATCGAATTTCTGTTGTTTAGCCAAACATCTTAAAGGTGCCATCATTTGATACAATTTTATCTTATTTCTTAATTTCAGTTGTGACCTTTGAACAGAACAAACACAAGCATACAGATATGTTGAACTCCTGTTCTCTTCCACTAAAGAGTTCATGCAACACTTTATAGATCATTGTATAAATAAACGTGTCTCCATGGAGATGACTCTCAGGACTTGGTGGGCACGGAGACCCCTGTCGCCCCTGGCAACAGATATAGTGTCTTCCACATGACCGTTGCCATGGAGAGGAAAGCTAAACAGTTTTTTGTCTCCGTGGAGATGTTGAATATTAAAAAGCTTGTTTGAAACGGGCGTGAATAAAAGTATCAGGCCGGCGTTCAGTGATGTCCTCGTGTTCTCCATCGTTATTGGCATGTTTAGCTTAGCACGACGACTGAAAGCAGAAGGACGTTTTTAGCGTCTCCAGAGCATCCTCAGTGACTCAGCTCAGATCTCAGTCACGCAGGCCTGGAGACCAGTCGGCAGCCTCCGGTCGCATGGGGCAAATGTGTATTCGATTGGTTGGCAATGCTGGCAGTTGCTGTAAAAGTGGGCACAAGTGTTTGGTAAACTGTGAAGTGAAAGTTGTGCCTTTCTCCTAAAACAAACACACTTTAAAAGGTGCAACTTTTACTTTGACGGTGGATGCTCTCCATTTCCAGTTTGCGTTGCGCCCTGGGGCCCCTGACCGGTCTTTAGGCCTCAGTGACTGCGACCTTTTAAAAGCAAATCTGTAACCAAATGTTCTGAACTTTAGGTCCCAACTTAGAGTTCTTAAAGGCAAACTGTACTCCCTCATACCTCTCTGAGTGTAACTATAACCAGCTAATATCAGCCTGTTTTCACTCAGCCGTGCATACATGTGCACACGTGTAACACGGAGCCGTTCCCATCTTTGGAGTCCGGTATCCACTGCCTCCTCCATGAAGAGTCAGTACTAACACAGCAGCCAGAACAGCAACTTAACCAGGGCAACTGTGGGAACTCGGTTTCAAAATTGTGACACCCCTGCTGCTTCAAAAATACAAACATGAATATATATTAATGAAACATTTAACTAGAAATGGATCGATGAATTAGAAAATTGTTTCACCAATAACTTTATTTTACGTTGGCATGTGAGCTGAACTGCAGTTGGTGGATGAAAATAACTGGCTAAATCTCGTTAATGTTTCTCATCAAACATTAATTTCATGTTTACCCTTACATTTCAGCTAAATTTGAACTTCAGCTGATCTCATCATCACATTAAATATAGAGTATTTACAGGCACTCAGATCCGAGAATGAACTCAGAGCGTATTTCAGACGGAGAACACGAGGATTCGACTGAACGTCAGCGTTTTCTTGCAATCGTTTCCCACTGCGGAGGTCGCTGTTGTGTGCTGGCAGCATGTGTGGATGTCTAACTGTAGGTGTCACTTTGCTTCTGAGGCTCCGACATGAGCAGCAGCCTCAGTGGGATCTTATACTTTATACATATCAATCAAGTGCAAAATATTTTACGTTCAGCTTTTATTTTGTCATAATTATTGTCTTAATTTTTTGGTACTTCATATGCAAATGCCAGAGTAGTTGAAATATAATTTATTTTTGATCTTGTTGAAAACTAACCATGTATTTTTGTTGCTGTTGTGTTATGAGCACTAATGTGAGTCTGAATCATTGAACTGTCAGAAATCACCGTGGAAACCTGCAGCTGTCAGAGGTTCCTCGTTATTCCATCGTTTCTTAATCTGAACTTACTGAGAAAATTTGGATGTGTTTAATTTCAAATAAATAACAAATAGATTGAAACTGACTTTGAAAGGACTGTTTTATTGCAGGACTCAATCAGAGTCGCTTCGTACGATTCTCAATCATCTGTGTCTCGTCATCGGGACGGGCGGCGTGGACACCCAACTTTCCTTTTTTTTAAAAACACATCTTTATCAATTATCAATTAACACTTCCCTTAGCCTTCCCTTACTTAACAATTGGCAGTATAAAAAAGAATAAAATGAATTAAAACTAATAATAAAGAAAAATAACAGCACATGCAAAGTAACAGTGCTTCTTCAATATCACAATTTTCAATAAAATCTAAAAACATCTTCGATATGTTGAACTCAGAAGCTTTCCTCCTCCTCCAGCTCCTCGAGAGCCAAACTCAGAGTTGTTTAACCGGAGCATTGCAACAGAGCGTGGATCATTTTTCTTTCTCTGCTGGGCACAGACCAGATGAATGATAACTACCAAAAAAACATATCTTAGAATGTTTAACACACAACTCCAAAATTTGAATCTTCCCACATTCCCACAAACTGATAGAGTGAACCCTGGTAGGTGTGACACCCAACTTTCTCCTAAAAATCTCAAACGAGTTCAAATCTTAGGTCAAGTTTTCTGAAAATCTTGTGAACACAATAATTTGAGGAGGAGGTCACATAGGATCTTTTTAAACCGTGCCATTGGTGTTTTTGCTCATGAAAGATATCATATAGGCTGTATGATATGGCTATGTTATAGCTGTGCTGCATCTACTGACAATTCTTGCATTGTTAGCTCGGCTGTTTCGAAGACAAAGTCCAGTAGAGCTGCTACGCCTCCACATCAAATGGAGGCAGTTGAGGTGATTCAGGTATCAGGTCCTGGGTCTGCCCCAGGACACGCTGGAGAGATGATGTCTCAGCTGGCTTGGGAATGCCTTGGTGTGCCCTGAAAGAGGTGGCCGGGGGGAGGAGGAGATCTGAGTGTCTCTGCTCAGACTCCTACCCCCGTGAGCTGGACCAGGTAAATGGCAGAAGATGGGCGGATGTTTAGTTTTAGTCTTTTTAATTCTAATAACATGGAAGGTATTCATTTGGGAAATTCAGAAGAAGTATTACATACAAACACATTTAGTAAAGACATCCCGAGTCTCATTAAACAGACTAAAGCTAAAATATTTCCTGATTGTTTTTATCTCGAGTTAGTTTACAGGAAAAGGTGATTTGATTTCAACTGAACTGTTTTTCACACCTAGTTTGTTTTTAGTAACTATGATAACCTTGATCTTAATTGCCAAATTGCTCAGTCTTTAGAAGGATCTTCTACATCAGTCGGCCCGGTCTTAGTTCTAGATGTTCTGGAAACTGTACCATAGACTATATACAGTTGTACACCTTGTTGTAAACCCTCTGCCTGCCTCCTCGAGTGGTTCTGATTTGGTTAGATGTTCTGCCATCGTGCACTTTAGCAGTCTTCTGTGCTCCTTCAGGCCTTTGGGTGTTGCAGAGGTGCTCAGTGCAGTCCTTCTTTTTAAAGAAATAAGCAGATTTGGCTGCTTCTAAACATATTGCTCTCTATCTGAGAGGTTTATTTTGTTTTTTAGGCTAATGATGGCCTCCTTCATTTGCTCTGACATCTCTTTGGACCTCATATTTTGGGTTCCAGTGAAAAAGCTGCAAAAACTGCAAGTAATCAGTGCTCAGTAACATCCAATCAAAATACTTGAATTTCACTCAGCACACTGGAGCGCCGCCTTTTTGGACGGTCTGTTAGTCCAATGAAGCCACAGCAGCCATATAATTGGTCAGATAATTGCATTAAAAATGCTCCAAAAGGCTCCAACAGCACAAACACGGCCCAGTGGTCCAGTTCAGGGACTCCAGTTAGCTGAGGTGAAGCCTAGCAGACAGCTAGCAGCTACAGCCACCTGTGTCGCCATCCACCTGTCAGTCAGAGAGGCCACGCCCCCAAACTTTAAGTTGGCTCTAGAGACCAAAGCAGTTTCTGTATCAGGCTGTAAACATGTTTATTTCTGCTGGAAAGTTTTAACATGGGAGTCTATG
>JAVDPK010017202.1:0-13978 GCA_034780415.1 Cichlasoma orientale | reverse complement strand
GTGTGTGTGTGTGTGTGTGTGTGTGTGTGTGTGTGTGTGTGTGTGTGTGTGTGTGTGTGTGTGTGTGTGTGTGGTTCTTAAGCGCCTTGGGCCCTGATCTCATCTCATGCCTTTGGCGGGTGAGGTGGGTTGCCTGTTGCCTCTGGTACTTTGCCAGTGGGGGTTCTGTTTAGGTCCTCCCTTGTTCCTCTTCTGGGGTTGCTATCAGGATGTGCAGCCTTGGATCTTAGGTGCTCCTGGTGAGGCTTCAGACAGCCCAGGTCATCTGGGTCTTTGTCTGCCTCTAGCTCCTGGGGGGTGTTGTTGCGGCTTTTTGCGCTCATTATCAAGTACATCATGACAAAGACACAGACATTCACGTTCTATCCCCCGCTCTCTCTCTCTCACACACACACACACACACACACACACACACACACACACACATCCTGATAGCAACTATGTGTGCACTCCAGAAGAGGAATGAGGGAGGCCCTAAATAGAGCCCTCACGGGCAAAGAACCAGAGACAACGGGCAGCCCACCCCACCTTGCCAGGGGCATAAGATGAGAACAGTGCCCCAGGTGCTCAAGTACCTGACGCGTGCACACACACAAACTCACATGCACAGACCACATAAACACACATATAGGCCACTCACTTACACACACACACACACACATCAACCACACCCATCCACATCAACCCCAAAGTGTGGGCAAATCAGCAGTGACCCCAAGACACAGGCAATGGTTAATCCTTGGGCGCTTCTCATTGAAATTTATAACTGTGAACTCCGAAGTCTTTCTTCATATGTGGTCCTCTACTCCATCTATGAGACCCAAAAGGAAGAACCCAAAACCTTCCCAAACAGTTCCTTCTTCTGTCCATAGACAATCTATTTAACAACTGCTGGTTTCTTTTCTTAAAAGTAATGCAGTACTTAATTACTTGCTGGAGACAGTAATTTGTGACACTACTCGTTAAATTGCTTTTATGTTACTCTGTAACATGACCTAAAATCCACTGTCACATAATTATTAGCTAACAATATAAACCTGAGTCTACAGTCCCACATGCTGATACAAATCCTTATCCTAACAAGGACATACATACAATCTTTGAGTGTTTACATGTGGACACAAAACAGATGACACAAAGCAGTTGAAACACAGTCCAAAGAGACTTGAAAATCATCACCACAGTGATTCTATTTTGCAATATGTACACACATCTATGTACTAATATGAACACCTGTTGTCAGTCCCATAAGTTTGTCCCAAGGCAGTTTCATGTATTTTATATATTTAGATACTTCTTCAAAAATATCTTTACTGTGGCAGTGTTTCTGAATCACAGCAGCCCAATGTTTTTGGAACTGAGGTTCTAAATTATTTGTTTTACCAAGAAGCAACCTGTTACTGGAAATGACAGATGACACAGATGACTGTGTTATGTGAGATGAATAATATGCACACAGACAGGCTGGTGTTGAAAGGATTTGTATTACCGTAAAGCAATGTACAAATACATGGCGGTAAATTTTAGATTTTTCTTCCTCATAGTTACGTGAACTGTTCTGTCACAGAAACATCTGTTTTACTTCCTTAAATCCTTGAATCTAAAGCTACACCCACAATAAAGATCTTTAAACAGACACAACACCTGCAGTACCTGAACACTGATAAACACTGACATCATAGTAACAGAGAGTGAGATGCGTTTTGAGTATTTCTTTTCTTGCACTTGGTAAGAACGATCTACATCTACCATATTTTCCTTGAAATTTTATTAGGGATCTGTTTATCTGTGCATATCCACGTTTACATTCGCAAATGTGTTTTATTTTACAACAGACTGTTTAACAGTATGGCTCTTTTCATAGTTTTGACTCATGGATCGTAGACTGATCGTCTTTCTGCTCACAGGTTGGTGCCTACTTTTATTAAGAAAAACAATTATACCCGCTTGGTCTGCTTAAAATGACCAAAAAGAAATTGCATCCACCAGTTGTAAATGTTGTTTTCTAGAGTGCAACTGAAATTTTTATAACATGGCAAAATGAACCAAATGAAAATGCAATGCAAATCTCAACCTGGACACATATTTCCCTACATTTATGGAAACCTGTTGAACTGTTTGCACTGTTTTACAGATTGAAACTGAAACTAGATCTAGCTAAGTCTGCAGACAACACATTTTCTTGTTATTAGGGAAGGTTCAACAATCATTAATGTTATATATCACAGTAATGTGAAAGTATAATTCAGTTGTGATGTGATAAACAGCTTATTTTCTTGATGTAGATAAATGTCATAGTGTTCTTGCGTTACGCTATGCTGTAACGCGAGAATGCACAAGAATCTCGGCAGTTTCCAACATGGCAGCCCATCACTGACTGCAAAACGTTTATTGATTAGTTTTCTCCTCCAACTTATTGTGAGACAGTACTATAGGTAATTAAAATTTACTAGGCATTTTTTCCCTTTACTTCAACACTCTGGAGCACGACAAAGAGGAGTTGGATGGCTTACAGGTGTATATCGACGAGTGTTTCGAGCGGATCGTCATGGGTAAACCGGACAAAACGCTGACTCCCTCCACTAGCAAAGGAGCTCCGTCCACGAAAAGAAGTCGCCCTGAAGACTCTCCAGAAATGGCTTTTCCACAAACCAGCACTGTGATGGACATTCTGGAGTCCATTAATAGCAAGCTGGCTAGTTTTGACGCCCGCTTGGCCCTAGTTGAAATCCTCCACAAGGAGTTTCAGGCCTTGCGGGAGTCCGTAGAGTTCAGCCAGCAGCAAGTGGAAGCACTCGCTGCAGAAAACGTCATCCTCAAGGAGTTGGTGAAGTCCCTCACCGAGGGAATTACCCGGCTCTCAGAGGAAAATAAAGATACCGTTATTGAGCTCCAGGTCCGAAGCATGACGGACAACCTCATATTTTCAGGCATCCCAGAAAAGGCAGAATAAGACCCAAAAATAACCATGAAATCTTTCATCCAGACCCGCCTGAAGCCATCCGCCATCAACATACAGTATAGCATACACACACCTTTAGTGAGCACACAACACTGCACCAGTTAGTTTGGGGGGGCTGCTCATTGCCTCTGGCTCTCTGGACTCTTGCTCTTTAGCCGTGGGGGCTTCGTCCAGGGTCTCCCTCCTTCCTTCTCTGGGGTGTGCTAGTGGTTGCCATCGAGATCTGTGGCCTCAGGTCTTCTGAGCTCCTAATGGGCTGTGGATGGCCTGGGTCCCCTGGATCCTTCCCTATTTGCCTCTGGTTCACGGGGGATGTGGCTGCAGTTTCTCATTATTGAGTACATTCCATGACAGAGGCACATACACACATTTCTACAGACAGCGGAATTATGTGTATGTGTATATGCATATGTATAGATATATGAATATGTGTATGTATGTATAACTACTTTTCTTCGATTCTTTTTTTTTCCCTTTCTTCCCTTTGCCCCCCCCCCCTTTTTTTTCTTTTTTTTCCTTCTCTAACCCCTTCCTTATTGCCTGTCAGGCCTGGCATAGGTAACTAAATAAAAATAACTAAATAAATATACAAACATTAACAAGAATAGCATATAGAAAACTCATAGAGCTGTTCTTGTAAAAGCAAATATGTTTGGTACATCTGTGGATTCGGGTGATCATTCCGATTGCAAAAACTGCCAGACATGACAGGCTTAAAAAAATAAATAAATGTCTAAGTGTGAACACAAGAAACACTGACATCTCAAAGTTAAGCACAATGTCTTTTATATGAAAAAATACAACAATAACAAACCTTACAAACTTTTGTCCACTGTTGTTGTCAAATGGCCAATAAGCTGCTCGAGTACAAAAATGTTACCTTTGAGTAAAACACTTAAAATCCTACAGTAATATTTCTAAACCCACCTGATTCATGTTGCCTCTTTATATTATCTGTAAAATAACATAGAAATTATAAAGAATTTATAAATAAAAACTCTCTGCTACAAAAACAAACAATGTCTAATTTCAGGAGCACTGGTTGGTGTTGCCTTTAGCCAAACTCGTCAGTACTACTTTGTGAACACCTCACAGACCTGGACAGATGCACAGAGTTACTGCAGAAATGTCTACACTGACCTGGCAACCATAGCAAATCCAGCTGACTTTCAGGCTCTCAGGAGCATTGCATCAAACACAGGTGAGTTCCTAATATTGGAAATAGAAATAACATATTCACATCAGCCTGGCAACAACTAAATTCTTGAGAAGCATTTAATTTAATGAGAATCTTTTTGAACAGGCAAGGCATGGATAGGTCTCTATGACAACCTGCAAAACAGTTGGAGATGGTCCCTAAATGACAGCAACTTCTACGGTGAAGGAGAGACGACTTTTAGAAACTGGTACTCTGATTCACCCAACAGTCTTAATGGACAGCTGTACTGTGTGGCACTTTTAAGTCCATTCAATGGTCAGTGGGATGACCTTTACTGTAGTGATGTACGAGCCTTCGTGTGCTATAATGGTGAGTTTATATGGAGTAAGAATTAATAATGGGCCAACTCAGCACACATTTTAGAGAAACTATTTCAGGTGGTCCTTCCTGTTAGTCCACTGCTTTTTTTTTTCTGTATATTTGCAGGTACAGTAAATGGTGAAGCGTCCTTTGTTAAGGTTAATACAGCTATGAATTGGACCGACGCTCAGAGTTTCTGCAGGAAGAACTATGTTGATTTAGTGAGGTACAGTATCCACTAAAGACACAAGACACTTATGAAGAAACTATGCAGGGTTTTTTCTCTGTTTATGAAGTCGGGGCTATGAGATGCTGACATGTTTACCCTTTTCTGCTCTGGAAATTTTTTCCAATGAGATGTGAAATTGCAGTGCACATTCCTTGACTTTAAAATATCCTTTGGCTAATTTGCAGCTTTTATCTTTTGAATGAAAATTGGTTTATGGTTATAGAAAATAATGAAAATGTTCTATGCAACAAAAAAAAAGTTTGTCTTATATAAGATTGCTGCTCCTCTATTGGTCGAAGGTTGTCACCAAATCTTGAAATAGCCACTTAATGCACTGTATTAAAGAAATGTTTGCATGTTTAAGGGTTCAGTGTTTTACCTCTGCATTCAAAATGTTCCTCCTCTTCTTCTTGTAGCATACGAAATCAGACAGAAAATGAAAAAATCAAAAACCTGGCAAATGGAGATTTTGTGTGGATCGGTCTGTATCGGCAAAGCATGTGGTCTGATGGGAGTGACTCTGTGTTTCTGTACTGGGCTCCCTGGCAACCAGACTCTGGAAATCAGTACTGTGTCGCTGCAGATTTCAGTGACTCAGGACGATGGTCAAATGAAGTCTGCTCCAACAGCTTTCCCTTCATCTGTTTTACTACAAGTAACTGATCTAATTTCTTCTCACAAATGCTGAATAGATGTTTGTCATTCTATTAAGACAGTTTACGATACTACTCATACCCAAAGCAACACATTTGGTGTGTTCTTTAAGATCAAAGTGACAGTTAAAAAGATGAGAATTATATTTTGTACATGAAATAAGAGCAAACACAATCTTTTCAATATATTTCACACAGTTTTCATCCCAGCCAAATTTAGTGCAAATCTACCGATGTACCTATAAAAATCAGGATCTGTAAAGTGATTACTGTGCTTTGATAAAGTGGCAAAAAATGTACAAAAATAATCAAATAAGGATTTAACAAACACTGACATAATAGTTTTTGTCATTTCTGTCATTTACAGTAATTTTCAGTTTAACAGGACAAAATGAGAACACCATCAGTCTGCAGTGGAATAAAGTCAACAACAACATCAGCTTTGTTCTCCAGTTTAATGATGCAGAGACAAACATCAGTCCACCAGATGGAGATGGACCAGTAACTTACACAGTCTCATCTCTCAGCGCTGCAACAGTGTACACATTTACTCTCTACTCTGTGTTTGAGAACATCAGAAGCAGTGGAGTCAGCATCGCTGCAGTCACTGGTGAGTTCATGAACCTTTGACTGCTTTACACTATGTGGCATGATGTTTGTCTTTGACAAGCAAGTGTTATTTTCTTTTTTTGTTGTTGTTGTTGTAAAAAAAAAATAGAAAATGTCCAATATTTATTTTGCTTTGGTGGATTTTTTTGCTAGAAAGTTCTACCGGGTTCTGGAATTTTCTTGAAATGTTTGGTTGAAAATTGTACAATATTTGAGAAGATTCTTAAAACCTCCGGCAATTCTTCTAAACACTTGAAATTTTGTGTGTGATCTGAACAGTTAAATATTTGATCAAATTAAATTTTTGTTACATCAATATATTATTGTTTTTTCTTTTAATTGAATATTTTTAGAATTTTTATAGCCAATTTTTGAAAAGAAAACAGTTTGGTTTAAGGTTAAAACCTAAATGAAAACCACTAGTAGCTGGCATTGTATGAGAAAATGACAAATTTGTAAAATCATTGTCCAAACCACAAAAACAAAAAATATATATACATTTATATATATGCACACATATATACATACACACACACACACACACACACACACACACAGAAGTGGAAAACAGTTTAAACCCAAAGATAAGGCAAAATTGGAACTTTCAGAGCGCCTGTGTAGCTCAGGGGTGGAGCAGGCTACCACATTCATATGCCGCTTTGAGGTGAGGGCGGTGCGAGCTCGAGTCCCTTGTCTGACAACAGCTATGTTAACTCTTGCAACTCCAGCTGTTTTCTTACCATTTTTAATCGGCTTTCACCAGCTAAATTGTACAACCGCTATTATACCAATACTTTGCCCAATTTCCCCATCTCAAGGTCAGGTACAGTACCTCCACTTTACCAGTTCCTGTCATAAGACACAGGTGGAGAAAATCTCCTATTGGCCATATTTGTACAGAGAGCCTTAAGCATGCCCTGGATGGTTTCCTTCTGAAACCCTGCCTTTTTCACAGTAAAGCCTGTAAGTCCCGGAACTTACGGCCTTAATTCTGAAAATTATGTTTGTAGTCCCGAAAATTATGCAGAACGTAAAATTTACTTAGGGATCATTCACAATTATCAACATTTTCCAAAGCCTACAAACCGTATGCCAGGGGGGAGGGGTTAACACAACGTATGCTTTTCAAATAGTTGGAAAATATCAGTCAGAACTATGTAATTTGAGTACTGCTGCCTGACTGCCAATGCTGAGGCATCCACTCTCGTTCACATGTACAGTACACCACTGCACTGTCGCCTGGTCTGCAGCAATATGTCTGGTGGAGTTTGGTGAGGTACGATGGGGTCAGAAAACTTTTTCGCAAGATCAGTCTGATGAACTCTGGGTGGATTTGGAACAAACACTATGCAAACAAATCAGTGTCTTACTCTTTATAACCCATTTAATTACACACCACCCATGCTTCAAAAACCCCATCATAGCTACGACTTTGGCACCCTGGTGGGACTTTCAGATCACTAACAATAATATTAAGTATTATCCCATATAAAATACACTATGTTGATAAGAGGACTGGGTTTTACACATTCTCAAATTTGCTCACTACTTGCATGCCACATGGGATTACACACCTATTAAACAATTCTGGGAAGTCTTCACAGGTAATCTGTCTCATCTTTTGGATTGCTGAATCCCACTATGCCCTTTGCTTAGTTTGAGATTTATCCCACATAGTATTGAATAAACCTTTGAACAAGATACATACATTCTCGCCAAGACCCCTATTCTCAAAAACTGGAAGTCAAAGAACTAAATCAGCACCACTTTATGAAAAAATGTACCTAATGAGTAAAGGTCTTTGGAAAATTAACTATCTGTCAAGGCTGAAGATAAGGTGAAGGTGGACCCAAATGTAGACAGAAAGAGGCAGGTCTTGGATGATTCAAACAATTTATTGCACAGAACAAAAGAAACAAAATAAAGAGCTGAATGGCTCTCTAGGGGTTTTCTTAAGATGTAATCCAAATCCTTACGAGCACTGAGAGGGATCAAGAACAGAGAGGGGGTCAGTCTAGGCAGCAGGAGAAGAGAGGTGAGTCATGGGCTGAGTGAACGTTAATATAGGTGAGTAAGGAGGTTGCGGAAGGAGCAGCTTATGTGAGGTGAAGTGGTGGAATAGTCCAGAGGGGGAGGCAGGTGGCTGGGTTGGCTCTGACGCTTCTTCCAGGAGGGCGGGCAGGCTGAGAGGCAAAGAGAGTTTCAGCAGCTTCGAGAGATGAATATATTTTCAGTGGGTGAGACAACAAAACTCCGGGGACATTAGCAGATACTCTGGCAAAGACAGGAGGCTAGGGCAAAACCTTAAATACTAACTTGCTGCAGGTGTGCAGGACCTCCGTGAGTCAGCCTCCAGCTCTGACCTACAGAGGAGGAGAAACCAGCCTGCCAGCCCCCTGAAACAAAGCAGAGAACAGAAAACACAACAACAGCACACCGATCCATGACACTACTTGTCTTAAAAATGCTACTGCTGACATTGATATATGGAAATTCATTCTTCAGTAATTTAAAAAGCACGGCACTGTGGTTGGCACTGTTGCCTCACAGCAAGAAGGTCCTGGCTTTGAATCAACCATCTGGCTGGGTTCTCTCCAGGTACTCCGGCTTCCTCACACAGTCCAAAGACACACAGTTATAGTGGGATTAGGTTAATTGGTGATTCTAAATTGTCCATAGGTGTGAATGTGAGTCTGAATGGTTGTCTGTCTCTCAATCTTAGCTCTGCCACAGTCTGGCTGTGTGTCCAGGGTGTATCCTACATCTCACCCTATGGCAGCTGGAATAGGCTGCAACTCTGAATTGGATAAGCAGAAGGAAATGGATGGATGGAGGATTTAAACTCCCTACATCACCTGTGATACTACCTCTTTCTAAATGGGATTTATTTTCTCACATACATTATAAGAACAAAACACACCCAATCATATACATAGTATATTTTTCTCAATATCCATCCATCCATTCTCTTCCGCTTATCCTGTTCAGGGTCATGGGGGGGCTGAGCCTATCCCAGCTGACATAGGACAAGAGGAAATGTACACCCCATACCGGTCACCAGCCTGTCACATGGCCAACACAGAGAGACAGACAACCATTCACACCTATGGGCAATTTAGAGTGACCAATTAACCTAACCCCAGTAATTGCACGTCTTTGGACTGTGGAAGGAAACCAGTTTACCCAGAGGAAGCCTACGCAGACACGGGGAGGCCCAGGCCAAAGTGGAATCGAACCCAGGCCTTCTAGATGTCATTCGTGCTTTCTCCATTACCATTATTTCTCACTACACTATCTAAATACTTTTGCTTTTCCTCCCAGCTTTTTCCCACCAGAACTTTTCCTTCTTTTATTTATTTATTTATCTTTTCTTTTGCTTTAATTACTTTTATTTATGTAATCAATGAAAAGAGTGGGGTCACTTCAGTACTGACATTGCTGGAACTTTGACAGGGATGACAATGATGATAAAAGTTAATAATAATAATAATAATAATAATAATTATTATTATTATTATTATTATTATTATTATTATTATTATTATTATTATTATTATTATTATTATTATTATTATTATTAATATTATTACTACTACTACTACCCTGTAACCTTCTCCAGCACAGTGGACACTATTTTACTTTGACTGGACTAAAACCACCAGATTTCTACCTGCATTGCATTCCACTAGTAAAAGTTTCACACACCAACATACAGTACATATCCAAAAAAAAGAAAAGAAACAGTTTTGTCACCTCTCAAAAAGATTGGAATTTTATATATATCAATGAGACTTGACTCAATCCAGGGGACTGCTGTCCTTTGTCGAACTGTCTGCCTAATGACAAATTCTTAAATGCCCTGAGGTGCTCAGGCTGTGGTGGTGTAGTAGCAGTGGTTTACAAGTACTGTGTTCAATTTACTCCACAGTTCATCACAGTTCTTTGAATTGCTATGAATACTGTGAATATGCGCTTTTTCTGTATTGTTATCCACTGGCATCCCAAATCCTGCAATGATTTCCCAAATGAATTATTAATCTCCTTTTATCTGTTGTTAAATTTGAAAAATCCTTTTAGTATGTTACTTTAATTTACATATTACATATGATTGTTCTAACTGTACTGCCACAAATTTTCTTAACATTGCTAAGTCATTTAATTTAGTGCAACATATTACTGACCCCACAATTAATTGTGGGCAAACACTGGATCTGGTTTTTAATCTGTTAGAAACTCCCGGCTTATGTCTGATCTGCTGCCTGATCACAAATGTATAATATCTGACATGGTTCTACAATCAGTGTTGTCTTTCCAGAAGAAAACTGTTCAGTCTCCCATCTTTAATGAGCACTCGGCAGCTAGAGTTTCAGCTCTCCTTTCTAACTACTAATTTTTTCAAATAACCAGGACTTAAATAATTGGTATAATAGTGTATGTCTATCATTTCTAGATAGTTAAAAGTCTGATTTTCCCCCAGTTATCAGTCCTTCCTCCTGGATCAGTTATCACATCTGTCACCACAGGAGATGGCAGAAAAGCTGAATGACGATGGAAAAATACAAATCTCCATGTTCAAATCCTCCACATGAAGGAGTTACTGACCTCACTCAACTCATAAAATCTAAGTTTGCCAGCTTCGTTAATGATAATAAATACAAGCCATGGTTGCCATCAGCAGACGCCTTAATTTTTCTCAGTCTGCTTTCAATGCCATGTCTTCCAATGACATAAATTCTACATTTCAAGTTCAGGTCTGTACCCTTTTAACCTGCCCAAGTTTCTCATTGAGTTCTGTTGTCCAAGTTTAAACTGATTTCCATGACAGATCTCTTTGATATTGTCTCACAGATATACACTTCTTCCTGTCCAACAGACATTATCCCACTTAAACTGATTAAAGAGATTCTACCTGTCATCTCCTCCAGGCTTTTATTATAGATCAATTCCTTTCATCTGGCTGAATTCCAGATTATTTTAAAACATCCAGTATCTTAGATCTGCTTAAGAAAAACCTCCCTAGATCCCACTGTTTTAGATAATTACAAGTCTGTTTCCAAAGTGCCTTCATTTAAAAAACATCTCGGCATCTTCAATCAGGTGCAGAACCAGGATTCAGATAACTGGATGGGCCACAATAATTCTTACACCCATAACACAGGTGTTCCACTAACTAACTACCAATCATAATAGTAAGATCTACTTAATATCATGTTCAACCTTCCAACTATGACAGAATTCATCAATGCAAACAGACAAAATGTTAAAAAAAAAAAGTATTTTCCAAGACAGTCACTGTAACCACTGAGGCAATGTGTCGATCAAGTCACATGGCTGCTCTTTGTGTTTTTCAGCTCCTCCAAATGCAGAAGGCTTCCGATCAATAGGACAAGATGAGAGCAGCATCACTCTGCAGTGGAATAAAGTCAACAACAACATCAACTTTGTTGTCCAGTTTAATGGTGGAGAGACAAACATCAGTCCAACATATGGAGATGTGCTAGTAACTTACACAGTCTCATTTCTCACTGTTGGAACTAAATACACATTCATTCTCTACTCTGTGTTTGAGAACGTCAGAAGCAGTGGAGTCAGCATTGCTGCCGTCACTGGTAAGATACAGAATTTCTTGCTCTGAATGCCCCCATTGTATTTTCACCAGTATAGCAATTCAAAACAGCAGACAGTACATGCAACTGTTTACCTCAGATTAAAGTAAAGTGGCTTACTTTTTTTATTACCATAAATGATGATCACACTTTACAGTTAAAGAGGTTGTATTATAATACCGATGGCTTAAAATAAGACCATATGACACATGCATCATCAAGCGAGCAATGAAATTGTGAGTGTCAGAATTCTGAGATTAAAGTCAGAATTCTGACTTTAATCTCAGCTTTATTAACTTGGTAAGAGTTACATATGCATCCAATTACAGAGTGTTGAGCTGAGGTGTTTCTTCACAGTAAGCGGTGCAGCTCAGATTTATTTACAATCCTCTTATGAGATTTCAGTTTCCAAATCTTCCTCCATGTATTTAGTTTATAACATGAACTCTGCGAGGAGCAGAAAAAATTTGATGTGATTTTCTTTGTTAAAAGTTCCTTGATGATCATCATATCTACATGTTTGTGAGAGTTAAGTAAGTGAGTTATATTTCTGTAATCTTCCCAGCTGTGGATGTTCAAAGCAATATTTTATTTTCAGTTCTCATGATGATATCAGAGTTTGAAAGATACAATTTTTGAACCCCTTCAAGTCCTTTAGGAGCTAAAATGTAGCATCTGTTCTCTGAAGCAAACCTAATCCAGTTTAGGTCCTTTAAGAATTTATTTTAAATATTTTCCTATCGTAATAAATTTCAAATTTATATATTGTAAATTAACACATTTATCTTAAGTAATGATTTTTTTACTTTATGACTAAAATGGTGGTGAGATACTCAGTGATACACTGACCTAGTGTTATTCACTGCATATGCTGAAATATTGATTTTATAAAAGGTAAAAAGTTACCTTTTATAAAATCTGTGGGTGAAATTGTTTATCTGTTGCAATAGATTATATACAAGTCTTGTAAATTAATTAGTTGATGTAATCAATCTTAAAGTTCTATGAATTTTGAACTGAAATTTATCTTATTTCATTGTGTTTCTCATAATCACTGTTAGGTTTGTTTTTTTTATTGAGAAAAATTGAACTACTTTAATAATGAGATGCAGCCTGAATCTGTTTTTATGCAAAGGTAATTAATTTCTCTCTTTTTCTGCCTCAGCTCCCCTGAACACGAACAGCTTCACATTAACAGGACAAAATGAGAGCAGCGTCACTCTACAGTGGAATAAAGTCAACAACAACGTCAGCTTTGTTCTCCAGTTTAATGGAGCAGAGACAAACATCAGTCCATCAGATGAAGATGGACCAGTAACTTACACAGTCTCATCTCTCAGGGCTGGAACTGTGTACACATTCACTCTCTACTCTGTGTTTGAGAACATCAGAAGCAGTGGAGTCAGCATTACTACAGTCACTGGTGAGTAATATTCAGGAAGATGTTTTTGAGTATACCAGTGTGAAATGAAGGTTTTGTTACAGATCATTCCACATGTTTGTATGAAAAACAAGACAGTTTGAGAGGCTGTTTTTATGTTGTCGTTATTTGTTGCTAAATACACACTGAAAAAAATTCAGATTAGCAGAAATGAAATTTTTTAATATCTTAATGGAAGGAGGGTTGCTGTTAGGGGCATCTGACCCAACTCAAAGGCTTTGGCAATCCAATAATAAGCTGCCTAAACTGACTTTAGATGCATAGAACTTCAAACAGCAAGGCAAAGCAGGTAAAATGAATTAACTTAATACAGGAAGCAAAACTGAACACAACCCACACGGAGCACGAGACCATCAAAATAAGACAGGAAGTAACCAACATAACACATGCAGACCTAACACAGACAACTTGACAAAAGGGCTTCTAAACGTCACACAAGGAAACAACAGGAAGGGAAACTAAATACAAAAAGGTCTAGAAAACAGGGACAAAACACAAAGGAATACAGGGAAGACCAGGACAAAGGGAAACTAGAAAAACATACACATAACTAAATAACAGAACATCTAACCATAACAAACTGAGGATCTAAACTAAAAGAAAATCCAACAAAACAGAGCTACAAAAAAAAGAACTCAAAACACCAGGCCACCGGCCCACAACCATGACAGCATTAGAAGAGAGAATCACACAATTACCCTCATGCTGGCCAGCTGCACCAACCATATTCCCCTAATATCGCCCCCTGAACCCGCTGCACCACCTCTCCCCTGCAGCAGAGTCCCAAAACCACACCCCCGAGTCACACTACAGTTTTTATTGATTGTTTTGACGCAGCCGTCAACTCAAAATCCACATTTTCAAAACAGTTAACACAGAGGACTAAACAGTGCCACAGTGGTCAAAATGACACATTTTGTTTGCAAAAGGCTCTACGTGTGCCAAAACATTTAAAATAT
>JAVDPK010017201.1:0-13986 GCA_034780415.1 Cichlasoma orientale | reverse complement strand
ATGGGGTTTAGGGGATAAACCAACAAAACAAGTGAAAAGGCTTTTTCTTAAATGGATAAAGCCCAATAAGTCTACATTGCCACATCATATTTAGTCTCTCCTTTAACATCCTCCACCCCCCCCCCACCCCCACCCCCCCAATAACCTTTCCTAATCAAACCATTTACAAAGACAACAAGAAGGAAGTTTTGCTTTAGGTTCTATGCTTCCCGGTGCTGCTTCAATATGATTTTCTATCATAGCTGATAAAGAAATTTATGAGATTTTAGCTGAAAAATCTGAATCTCCTTTTGTGAAATTCCACCCGATAATTGGAGCATCTGACAGACAGCAGTTAGAACATGGTGAGGTTTCACATGGAGTCTCAAGACTCCGAAATCCTCTTACCATGCACACTTGTGATCTTTGAAAAATCCCTAAAATTCTTGGTTCAGACAGACCGAAAGCACTTTTCTGGGTTGTTCTAGATGCATTAAAGGAAGGTTTCCTGTATATGTACATACAGGTATTTTGCTTCAGTATACACCTATGGCAGTGGGATGTCTCAAAGGACAGAAGCCCGAGGCACTGTGGAGTGAATGACATAAAGAGGCCTGGTATACAGCCACAGCTGATTCACATGCAAATAGCCAGCCTTGCACTGACTCTGATTAACTCCCTGTGAGTTCATAGTTTCCCTGTTAACAAAGATTTAGATGCTTTTGAGTGAAGCAGTACATTAAGTGGGGAGAGAGTGAGAGAGAGAGAGTGGGAGAGAGAACTGGTAGCGATCCTTACTGTAAAGCCCCCGCAGGACACAATGCAACCTCCATCTTGCTGGGCTAATCCGCCTCACAGATGCAGGACAGAGCCAGCACTGGTACACGGAATGAGATAAAGGAGACACAAGAAAGCAGTGCTCTTGTTTCTCATTTCTCACAGCAAAAGTTCTTCAGAAACCCCCGTCACTGAACTGGCTGAATGACTCGTGACTGAGCCAGTCAAGAGCTATGTGCCCAGTGGACCCTATGAATAAGAATGGGTCATGCTGCTACTTAGTACTGCCTGTATTTGCTTGTCAGCTACGTCCATACAGACCTGCAATCTCATTGATTTCATGCTGACAACAAAAGCAGCTTTATTTATTATAGCTGGAACAATACATTTCTTTAATCAGCAGGTTACATTTATTTCTACTACCTATTTATGCTTGAGCCATGAAGAAATAAATATTTGTTTGGATTTGTTGTTGAAAGGTAATATTCACTTGCTATAAAGCTGCAAAAGAACTGCAAAAGTTTTGAGTCAAGAAGAAAACTTCAGATTTTCTTTTCGTTAAAAGGCAGTTTTAGCCCACGAATCACTGTGTGCCCACCACAGTAATGATCGTATGCAAAGACATTCTTGGTTTGGTGTGCTTGGTGCTATATGCTATGGACCCCCCCCCCCCCCCAAATAAAAAAAAAAAGGGGGATGCTGTATTCAGACTCTAAAATCACACTCCTCTGCCTCTGACTGCTAACATTAAACTTATTGAAATATTGCTTACAGGCCCTTACAGTGAGGGGCTTATTAGTGCAACTCCATTAACAATACTAATGTCTAGTACTGAAAAATCTTCATAGTTTGGAGCTGGCTTCTAGTGACCATCAATGACATTTTTTTTGTTAATGTACCTCCACATTTCAGTTTTAGTCTTTGATAAATTATTCTGTTCATAAAATGCATTTAAGCCATCAACAGTGTGTGCAGGATAGTCACAGGTCAACACTCGGTCCTATCCTGTTCCTGTTGCGCACAATAACTTCATTAATTACAATGCTGATGGCACAGTTATGTACTATATAGTACTTGTGGGGTACTATCTCATGATTATGTCAACTAAGCAAACATAAACTGATCAGGTATAGCATTATGACCACTGACGGATGACTTTAATAACACTGTTGATCTCTTCATCGTGGCACCTGTTAGTGCGTGGAGCATATTAGGGAGCAAGTGAACATTTTGTCCTCAAGTTGAGGTGTTAGAAGCAGGAAAAAATGTGCAAGCATAAGAATTTGAACGAGTTTGACAAGGGACAAATTGTGATGGCTAGACAACTGGCTCAGAGCATCTCCAGAACTGCAGCTCTTGTGGTCACTATCTCGCAAAAGTGGTCCAAGGAAGGAGCAGTGGTGAACCAGCGACAGGGTCATGGGCAGCTAAGGCTCTCTGATGCATGTGGGGAGCGAAGGCTGATCTATGAGCTCCAATCCAACAGACGAGCTACTGTTGTTCAAACTGCTGAAGATTTTAACGCAGGTTCTGATATAAAGGTGTCAGAACACACAGTGCATTGCAGTTTGTTGTGTATGGGGCTGCATAACCTCAGACTGGTCAGAGTGCCCATGCCGACCCCTGTCCAACACCAAAAGTGCCAACAATGGGCATGTGAGCATCAGAACTACGTCACTTACCTGGGGAACACATTGCACCAGGATGCACTATAGGAAGAAGGCAGGGTGGTGGGGGTAATGTGATGCTTTGGGCAATGTTCTGCTGGGAAATCTTGGGTCCTGCTATCCATGTAGATGTGGCTTTGACACCACCTACCTAAACACTTCTTTAGACCATATACACCGTTTTTTGGAAACAGTATTCCCTAATGACTGTGGCCTCTTTCAGCAGGATAATGTTCCCTGCCACAAAGCAGGCCTCCAAATTCCTCAGATCTCAATCCAATCAAGAATCTGTGGGATGTGCTGGACAAATAAGTCTGATCCACGGAGGCTCCACCTCTCAGCTTCCAGGACTTAAAGGATCTGTTGGTAACATTTTGGTGTGAGATGTCACGGCACACCTTCAGGGGTCAGGTGGAGTCCACGCCTCAAAGGGTCAGGGCTGTTTTGGCAGCAAAAGGGGACCAAAACAATATTAGGCAGGTGGTCATAATGTTACGCTTGATCAATTTATGTTGTTGCAAGAATGCTTGTATGGCTTTGTGGGTTGCATATGATTGTTGAAGGACTTGTTGCCAGTTCTTGGTTTGTCACAAAAAATATTTTCATTTTGGAAAATATTGTAACAACATGTTAGAAAGATTAATACAGGTGATGTGTGGTTCATGCTATAGCATGTTTTGCAATGTTAGGAATGAGCAAAAGAGTTGTATAAATTGAATGAATGTGACTTTGTGTGCAGCTTTGATTCATATGGTCTGGTTGCTGTGCCACCCTTAGCCTCTGCAGCAGCACCCTGCATGGTACAGCTCTGCTGGTGTGAAACCAAGAGAATAGCCTTTGTCAAGGTGTACTCGCTTCAATTCTCACTCATCTCCCCTGGCATATGGGTGTTAAATTATATGCTCCAGAGGACTCCACATTCATATTTTTACAAGACCCAGGTTATTAGGCAAACAGGCTCTGCACATGTCGCCCGCTATGACAGTTTTCGCAGTCAAGGATTTCGACCTTTATTTCCATCCAAGTACTGCCTGCTCTCCCCTTCACACCCCCTGTGACACTCGCACACACACACACACACACACACACACACACTCACACACCCACATGTACAGCCTCTACCAACCCTCACCAATTCCCTCTCCCTCTTCCTCTAACTAGGCGAGAGCCTCTAAGTCTGTAGAGGGTGTGATCACAGTGTAGTTGCTCTGGGTGTAAGACTCCAGGCAGAACGGCTGTGGATCTGAACCTCCCAATCTACTTGGTGGATTGACAGCACAGCCCTCGACCCCCTCACCCCTCATTTTGCAGCTTTATTTATAGTTCCCCTCTGCATAGTTCATAGGGGGAAAAACTATGTTTCTGATGACCATTTGTTCCTGAAGAGGAGACAAATTACAAATGTGAGCTTTGCCTTTGTACTTTAAAAATGCCTTTTTCATAACCAAAAATGAGCCTGATGAAAAGACCAAGGAACATCAAAGTGGTTCGCCCTCCGACAGAAAGGTTAAAAGTTGAGCTTGAACACTGGTTCTCTTGCATTCTTCCTGGCTCGATTCTCATTAGCCACTCATTTTAATCAGATGCACCATCAATTAGTATGACTTTTATATGCGTTTGATGCCTGAAAGTTGGATCTCAAGGACGCACAACTTTCAGTGATGGGAGGCAGGGTCAGTAAAGCATCCAGCGATGCCCTCATAGGTGTGTGTGTGTGTGTGTGTGTATTTTTATTGCCACCACAGAGGAGGTGCTTCGTTCTGAGACAGCCGGGGTAAAGGAACACAATGTATGTTTAAGCCCATGCATTTTGGCTGCCTTTATGAAAATATTAGAAACAGAAGAACTAGTAACTAAAAGCTTTAATAGACAAACTGTAATGTCAAGATGAGAGTTAATTTCTCTAAATTTTGTGAATGTGCGTGTTTATCATGTAGGTAAAACTCAACCGTAACCAAATCCCTGGACGAGCTGCCTGTGACCTGGTGGATGTTAAGAGATTAATCAAGTTCCAAGTTTGTTGTTGGGGTTTTTTTTGTTAATAGTGTGCTTGAAAGAAAAAAAAAAAAGGAAACACAAATGAAAATAAGACTTATTGATAAAGCACAATCCAGACCAGACAAGCAGAATAAAGGGTGTAGAAATAAATAGACAGATTTACAACAGAATGATAAGAAGATGTCAGACAGACCACAGTACTGAGGACACAGCAGGTCAGAACAGAATGACACCCATCTATCCATCACTGTCTGCCTCAACAGTGCTGAGGAAAAAGAGGGAATAATGTGATAGAGGACAGAGGACAAGTGAAGCCAACATCAAAACTGACAGAAGGATTGCTGTAAAACATAAGGCCAGTAAAATTCTAGAACAGTCCTGTTGATTTCTTTCTTTCTTTTTTTTTTAAAGCTATCAAGAATATATCAAATTTGATTTCAGATTCAACACCAAATGGTCCAGCCACTTCTCTAGTGTTTGCAGTACCTGCTCTGAAGCAAATAAGCCTTTTCAACAAAATGCAAAAGTGTGAAATGCTACAAATTAAAAAAAAAAAGGATTTATCGTGAATGTACAAAGCGTCTTTTGTTCAAACATAATTTTTTTCCATTTCCACCTGAGGTGTCTAGAGGGTATGAACACATGGAACATATGTTCATATATATGGAACACATTAAATTAGTCACTGGAAACTAGCTTTTTTAAATTATTGTTTTCACTATTTAATAGTAAGTGTTGAAAAGAAAAATTCACTAAATTTTTGCTCTAAAATATTAAACTGATGTACTTATGGTGTTTAATTAGCATCAAAACCTGATCTGGTGCAAACCTGATTTGTGCTAAAACATAGTCAACTCCTATTACAGAGTTCTGTATCAAAACACACTCATACTGTTCGATCGAGAGCGAGCATCAACCTCTGTAGCTGAAAAATGAAGCCAATGTATGTGAAAACTGCAGTGTCCTTAATGGCCACTTGAGGTTGGCTTGAAAATGATTTCCCCTAGACCCCCATCTTAAAGAGCCTAACTTAACAGCATTAAAAAGTTTACAACCTAAAATTAATATTGGCCCATATTTTATAGTTTCCCCTTCATAACAACTCCATGTCAGTGGTGTTTTTTCTTAAGAACTCAATCTGGAGTTAGAAAACTTTAACACTGGTAAGATTTAAAGCTAGGGGCATAGATGTTTTGATTGACAGGTGTGCCAGCACGGGGAGCTGTGGGCTATAACTGTCTGCTAGGCCTCACTAATTTGAATCACTAAACTCAACATTTTCACTGTGCTTGTGCTGTTTGTGCATTTTAGATCCTTTTTCTTGAGCAAACAATGTGTCCTGGTGTGTGGTACAATGCATCCAACAAGCTAGTGTTTCAGCTTTGATGAGTGAAATTCTTGTCTTTTATTAATCTGTTACTTGTCCTAATTAGCAGGTATGTGTGTCTATGTTGCATCTATGCAGTTGATGGACACAGCTTGCTAGCCAAGCATGCTAGCATTATCTCATAACGCAGCGCTTCAAATGCTCCAAATTGTCTCAGTATGGTCTCTTCTGGGTCCACAAAACAATGTGGCTGTGGCCAAAATGCTAAAGCTCTGGCTCAGGCTTCAAAATGCAGAGTCCAAACCCAAAGGGTGATGATGACAAGAGAGTGGTTGAATGGGCAGGTCAGTTACAGAGTCAGGGAAAAGAAAACATACTCAAAGTCTGTTGGAGCAATGACATTTGGAAGGGACAAGAGATTTAGAAGTCACCAAATTAAAGGTACTAAATTATATTACATTATACACAGAAGTAAACCCAACTACAGCCCACTGGAGCTGCTTATATCCAAACTGCACTCTTTTAGAGTTCCACCAGCGCTCATTCAGTATCACTAAACTGTCAACTTGAATAGAGCTTCTGAAATCTGATCTCAGACATCAATGTCACTACAGAAATGCTTTGTTGTGAGGATGCTTTTCTGTGTATGGATACTGTTCTGTCGCGTCATGCTGAGCTTTCTCAATCCATCTTCTAAATTCCACTTCCATTGGGATTGTGAAGTCACAGTGCTAGGTAAGTTTTCAATTTGAGCACAAAAAATAAAGTGATGGAGGCAGGGGGAGCCTCAGCAGAGGTGTTAGAACAGGGATCTGCTGGTAAAAAGCAGGTAACTCAACAGAGTCGAAGGAGTGAACACTCAGCTGTGGTTAATCTCCTCAGGGGGACTTTGGGGCAATATCCAGTTAGACTGGAATGCGAATGTGTGTGAGTCCAACCAGGGACTGGCATAGACTGTCTCTCACTCCTCCTGCAGAGAGCCTATGGTCGCTTCTCTCAGCAGTGTTATTTCTCCCCAGCACCCTATTAAAACGGCTCTCAACACATGGAACTGGCTTCGACTAGGGTAGACAAGCTACTCCCCTGAGCCTAACCACTGACGCTTGAATCCAAACCACACAAGACCTCAGAGTACACAAGTGTTATACTGAAGAATTAACTCTGCCATCTACAGATGTCGGAAAGACTCAAGCCATAGGAGGAAAAATGAGTCAGGAATCCAAGCAGGAAACTAACACAAGATGTGTCAATCCAAAGATTACCGAGATGCCCTCCACATTAACAAGTAGCTGTTGTCTTTGGTTATTTCTATCAAGTAATGCCTCAGTCACACAGGCCTAGAGACCGGCCAGTGACCACCTGGTAGTGACCGGTTTTAAGGGTAATACTATACCAGTTAAAAAGTTTGGACACACCCACCCATTCATATGAATGGATGAACGTCCAAAACTTTGACTGGTACTGTATGTATATTCGCTGACTGGTTGTGATTGGTTACTGAGGGAGTCGCTGTGAAATCAACTGCCCCATTCACACAGCGGCACCAGCAATGGTTACCCACTGCTTTGATGGCTAGTAAAATATAATTACCTATAGCATTTAAATTATTTATTTTCATTTAGCAAATGGGCAGCACTCTCTCTATCACCGTGGCTAAGAACCAAATTTAAATCTAAACCATTAACAAGCAAATCATGTTTTATGAGCTTGAGTCAGCCTCTTTAGCTCTTAAGAACAATTTTCTAAAACAAAGAAGTCAAAAATTAGTACAATGTTTCAAAAATACTCTGAAGAAATGTTAGCAATTTTAAAATGGGCCTACATATAAAATGTGGTGTTTTAAAACAGTGGCTAAGGGTTTTACGCCCCATGAGTTCCTCTCAGTAAACTTCAGGGGGTGTATCTCCATTTCCGCTGTGAATTACGCTAACTTCAGCAGATGGTAGTAATTTACAGAGGGCCACTCTTTGTGTTAAAGGCAGAGCAAACACTGTATAGTTTTTTGTGTTTAGAAAAGAGTGTAATGCACTTTAAAGCTTTAATAGGGGACTGTGGGTCCATCAGTTAGTGACAGATGAGAAAAAGATTGGTACTGCAGTTTGTTATTGAGCACTCAGAGAGAATGATATGAGAGTAAATGAAACATGTCTTCACAATTTTGATTTTCTGTAAAAAAAAAAAAAAAAAGTAATCATTGCAATTTGAATGGGCCACCCAAGCTATAAATACATACAGGTGCCATATACCGTACCAGTCAAAAGTTTGGACACACTGTGTATAAATATATACTCACTACATGCATATATCAGCAGGCAATCAAACTACCAAATCTTGTTTTTAGGTCTTCTACTCTTTAAGGCCATGAATCCCCAGGGTTTGTTACCCCCCTTGTTCAAGCATGTGGAGTGTTATGTAGAGCGATGTGTAGCACAGAAAGCATTCCCCTGCAGTTTACTGTAGGCTTGGCTGGGCATGGCAGATGTCTGCAATACTGCTCTGCTCTGAGTTGAGGGCTCCATTTCAAAGGCCTGTTTACTGGCAAGCCTTAATAGGAAGTGATCTTAAAGTGTTCCTTTAAACATGTCGGAGGCTAATGGTTTAATTTGCTCAGGGTATTGCTCTGTCTAATGAGATTTAGCATGCGCTCCCAACTGCACTGCTCAAACACTCATCTTTTGGAAAGAGAGACATAATCTCCTCATGTTCATTAATTACACATCATGTCTTTTAATTTTGTCCCTTCATTTTGTTTCCTTCTTGCTGTAGCACATTTGATTTTTTTTATTTTTTTTTAAAAATCATATTAACATCATGTGTTCTGTTTGCAATGTGTATATGAAGAGTTCAGCTGCAAAGCCCCCTAAATCCACCTGGGCACTTTTCTTTTGAAAGAGCATCAGACTCCTATATTAAAGTTCAGTAATTTCATTGTACAGATTATTATGAGATTATTTAGAGATCAAATTGCAAAAATGTGAATTAAGTAATTTCCCTATGTTTTAAATAAATAATATTTTGTTTTGCGGAAAAAACAGCTAAATTCAGAAGTTCTTTTTTCACAAAACCCTCTAAATCCATGTCTTCCACATAGACATGGATTTACGCGAGACCGATCCAGTGGAAATTTTATTCTTTTTCCGTTTTCGTGTTTGAAAACTGTTCAGGCGTAAATGTTCTAAAAACAATCGCTATTTACACGGAACTGCAAGACATTGAAAATGCTGTAGTTCCCATGCCAGGCCACAAGTTGGCGGTGTGTGTATAGGAGTCGCAACCATAGTGTGCATCCAGTACCTCCATTTAGCCATTTGCATGGAGACGAGAGCATTTCAAAAACACTCAAAACACTGTTGTCGTGTAAACAAATGGCAAAATCACCCTCAGAAATTCACCATTTCTGGGGATTAAGAGGGTGGTTAGGTTCATCCACATTAATACCTATGTGCCATATATTCTGGGATAAGACATGCCATCATTCTCTTCAGTCTGTCCTCTGTCTAGTGTGAACGAAGGCAAAAGGTTCAAATACTAGAATATGATTAAAAAAAAATTCTAAATACATTCAAACAGTGCAACCACAATGTCACAAAATGGTAGCACATTTATTTTATCAATAACAAAATAGTAGATAGGACGGTGGTCATGACGACGGTGCCGCCAGCGCGTGGGTAGACGCCAAGCCACAGACCTGCCCACCGCCCCTGCGAGCGGACCCTCGGCATGGAAGGAGACGCAGGAGCGTGGCAGGTAGACACGGCAGCCAGTAATGATCCTTCAGGTTCACCTATGGAAACCTTGTTACAACTTTTACTTCCTTTAGGTAGTCAATTTTGATCAGCAAACATTTTTTCTACAGACAAAACAACGCTAGTCTCACCCACAGCTGTGTTTATAATTGATCGCCACCAAAAAGAGCTGGTTCCTGTGTGCTGCCAAGTTGAAAATGCTTACAGTCACATGATTCAATCTTGGTTTTTGGTTCTAGGGACATAGAGGCTTTTGGTGGCAAAGGGAAGTGAGTCAGTCACATTCACCCATTGTGACTGTGTCCAAACATTTGACTGTTACTGTATTTGTAGCTTTGTGTTTCTAGTCTTGTTTCCCTTTGATTGTACAGAACACAATGTAGGTTTGTGACTTGATGATTACTTATGGTTACATACAGTACCAATGGACACACTTGGCCATTCATATGACTAGGTGAGTGTGTCCAAACCTTTTACTGGTTCTTTATATAATATATTAACAAGTTACTGTATTGCTTAGCAATATTTTAATGAGTTGCTAGACTTGAAGATTGCTTAGTTAATTTGCTTGAGCATTATAGTTTGTGTATGTGTGCTCCTGTTTGAACATGTGTACACACACTACAAGAGTGCAGGGTGTAGGGCTAAACAATGATGGATTGGGTCCCACAGGTCTCTGGTGTGTTCATTTTCAGAGTCCAGCCGATGGCTTAGGTCATCCCAGGGATCAAAGGATACGACTGGATCACAGCAACATCCTTCCCTCTGGTCCAGGGTCTTACACCCCTCCTTGTCTCTGGATGAAGATAGAACATTGTCTTCTTCTGTCTGGCAGCTTTTTCACTTACCTTTCTCTGATGGAGGATGCCCTCCTGCACTCTTTGCCTGAGGCATGCTATATTTCTGTCATTTTCATTCTGATTTGTTGACCATGTTATAGTGATGGTTTTACATCAAACTGTCCTCAGAGGCTGTTCATTTTCTGTATTTTGACAAGCTGTACTCAACTTTGCTTTAGTGAAAACACAATGCAGGGCGTTAACTTTTGTATTTAAATACAGGTTTGGTCATAGATTGGCAGTGAATGTACAACCAAGATAAAGTTAAATCTCTTAACATCCAAGTCACTGGTGAACCACTCAGGGATAGGATTAGGGTTAGTTTGTATATTCATTTGGGTGTGGGTGAGGTGAAAAACTCCATACAAATTGATAGGTGTCAGCCCTAGCATAAACTTTAAACAGGTGATTGGGTGGATGTTAGAACAGTAGGCTACCTGTAGTTAATACCACTAACATACACACTCGCCCATTCATATGAATGGGCGAGTGTCCAAACTTTTGACTGGTACTGTATAACTCTCCAACAGAAGTCATGGGTGACCTTTTAAGGGTTAAGGTTGGATTTCCACCTAGCCCTGAAATTTTCTCCTCTATTGCATACCCAAATGGGAATCTTATAACAGGACTGTATGGCCCAGAGACATGTAAGAGATTATAGATACCTTTATCTAGGTTTTCTGCTGCCCTCTATGCCGTCATAGGTTGTGCTTAATATTTTGGCTTAATATTTTATACCACCACATCTTAGCTAATTGGATTACATTCTATCAGCCATTCTGAGGTATGAATTTCCCACTATTTTTTCAGTATTCACAACAACAAATACTGTTTACCAAACAGAAACTTATATTTTAACCCCTAGATGCACAAGTGGGTCAAAAATGACACGGTGAGTTCGTTTTCTTGCAGTGTCTTTGTAGTGAAAAATAGTTTTGAGTTCATATTCCAGGTATTCCTCAAAAAACATGTTATTAAAATCAGGCCATTTAAAATTTTTACTTTTCTTTTCTGCATTTTACAAAATTTAAGTTTTTGTATTACTACTCCAAGCTTTTGCAGGTGGGCCAAAAATGACCCACATTCATTTCCTGTGGAATTTTATGGGAACTTTTGATTCTTATCAACTGTTACCAAGAATATATATTTTGTGGACCACACAGAGGGTCACCTCTTAAGAAGATTATTTTACACAGCAGGAACTGATATATGTCAGTATCATTTTCATTTTTTTTACATCAGAAACATGTGTGCATTCATGACAATTGTGTGAAAGAGTGTTTCTTGTCATATGTCATCAAATTTGCCTATTTTATACAGTACTGTAGTTTGTGAAATTAGCTATGTAACATTACTATATCCAGTGACGTGCAGTCTTGGGAGGCAGGTGAGGCACCATGACAAGTAAAATACTAACAATGATAAGAGAAAATACATTTAACCACTTGACTGTTCTATAAAACTGTTCTATAAAACTGTTTTATAAAAGTGTTTTCGGAATTATTTCAAAACTTTAATGGTCAAAATTGCGTAATTTATGCATTGCCTGTTCAAACACATGGAAGAAATGTGGGGTGAGCCAGTGCAGTGCTGGTGGCGCTGTGTCACATAAAATAAATGAAGCAGGTGGTTGGCACATGCCCATTGCTGTCTCTATTTATATCGCCAATATACATGTTTGATTACACATGTGCTACAGTTGCTGATGTTCCACAGTCTGTCTACTATATTGAATGAATGTGTGTGTCATGTTTATTCTTTGTGATTGGTCATAAATGCACGGTGAAAACACACAGAGTGAGGCAGAAAGTACCGTGCCGCACTGATAGGGGGCAGTGCTGCAACAGCACTACTCCAGACGAGTCAGTGCCTCACCCGTCACAAACCTCACCGCACGTCACTGACTGTATCTAATGTGCATCTGTGTACTGTGTGCAGGCATGTGTGGTTAGTTACATAGTTACATATTGACCAATGGTTTGCTTGCCATTCAAACATTCTCCTTTGATGTTTCTTCATCCAAGGTGTCGCGGCTGCTAGGAATACAGCTGAAATGTTCTTACAGATGCTGGTTGAAGAGGCAGTTACAGGATTGGACTCAGAATCTGAGCTGTTAAATTCAACTGAATTCAATTTTTTGTGGCACCAAATCACAACTGTTACCTCAAGGTGCTTTATATTGCAAGCTAAAGAGCCTAAAATAATACAGAGAAAACCCAACAATCAGAAGACCCCCTGTGAGCAAGTACTTGGCAACAGTGGGAAGGAAAAACTGATTAAATTCAGAGTGGTGTATAAAACACATTGAACATGAAAAGAGGTGAGTGAAGAAGAAACACCACCCAGGAGCCTAGGCCAATATCAGCATAACTAAGGGAGGGTTCAGGATTACCTAATCCAGCCCTAACTATGAGCTTTATCAAAAAGAAAAATTTTAAGCCTAATCTTAAAAATAGAGAGAGTGTCTGTCTCCCAAAACCAAACTGGGAGCTGAAGGCTCCCAGTTAGGATGTTTCTACTCTTAAGTATCCTAGGAACCACAAGTAAGCCAGCAGTCTGAGAGTGACGTGCTCTATTGGGATGATACGGTACTATGAGGTCTTTTTAACAGGGAGCCAATGAAGAGACGCCGATATGGGAGAAATATGCTCTCTCTTTCTAGTCCCTGTCAGTACTCCAGCTGCAGCATTTTGGATCAGCTGAAGGCTTTTCAGGGAGCTTTTAGGACAGCCTGATAATAATAAATTACAATAGTCCAGCCTAGAAGAAATAAATGCATGAATTAGCTCTTCAGCATCAGCCTGAGACAGGATGTTTCTCATTTTAGATATTGCGCAAATGCAATAAAGGGGTCCTACATATTTGTTAATATGACAAATTTATCCTGGTTAAAAACAACTCCAAGATTCCTCACAGTGTTACTGGAGGCCAAGGCAATGCCATCCAGTCAACATCCACTTTGTGTGCACACATAAAATGGATGCAGACATTTTTCTGTTGCTGCTGTTGTATTTTTTTTTTCTTTTCAAAATGTTTTTAAAGTGAAAAATAAAGAATATTTCAAACATGAAATCCTTCTTGTGTGGACCAAAGTATAATACAAAATATCAAACAGATGATTATTCTTCACCAAAATGATCAGAATGGCATAAAAACACACTGAATCTAAGACGGGTGATTTTTGACCCACTTGTGGAAGAGTTTAGGGTCCAGTGCATCTAAGGGTTAAGGCTAGCATATAGCACATCATCACTAAACCTAGTGTGTGCAGAGTATAAGGTTTGCATGGCCACCTCCAGAAGCATGTCTAATGTGTTATTTTCACAAGATTTCATTAGAAATTTTCATGGGACTCAACAACCCTCGTTGGAAGATTTCCCATCTGTCCTTTGCCTTTGCTCTGTCTGGTTCCCATCTTATCAAGTGAAGTATGTGCAGGGTTAAATGCTGGAGATAAGCTTGTCTGGGTAAAACTCCATGAAAGGGAGCAATAGGATTATGGTGTCCATGCAAGAGTCTCAAGCAAACCTCTGTGAAATGGATTGCCCTTATTCACATCTGCTTTTCATCTCTTTGTATTCTATCTATCTATCTATCTATCTATCTATCTATCTATCTATCTATCTATCTATCTATCTATCTATCTATCTATC